>VZTB01015937.1:399670-490680 GCA_013397245.1 Thryothorus ludovicianus
TTTTTTTTTTTTTGCTTTGGCACTGTGACTGAGTGTGCCAGGTGGGCTTCTTTTGCTGCTCTGCTCTCGGGGAGCCCCGAGCCAGACAGTGTCCCACCAGCACCTGGGACTGCCCTCGTTTTCTGCTGGGGGACTGCCCCCACACTCCGTAGAGCCCAGACCCCAAGAACCAGCCAGCGCTGGTGAGACAAGCCCGGGGAGCCTTTTACTGCATTCCAGAGCCGGACTGATGCTGCCTGACCCCCGCCATACCTCCACCATTGCTCCGGGTTTGTGCTACATTGTAGCCTTTCACCCTCCAGAGGTCCTGCCACTCCAGCTTGCTTCGCAGGAGGTTTCCTGCAACAGCTCCTTTTGCTATCCAGAGAGGATCGGCTGCCCCTGGAGTTCTGTAGAAGTCTCCTCTCCATCCCGTCCCACAGCTGCTTCCATGGCACCGGGGGCTGCCCCGGCCCGGCCACAGCGCCCCCTGCAGCCGCGGGGGAGTCACCGCGCCGCCCTGCCTGCCCGGAGCCAGCAGCGCCCCTGCCGGCAGAGCCCGGAACTGTACCTGCGAAGGGAAGGCTGGGACCAGGTTCTGGTTCCGTTTGGTGGTGATACCGAGGTTGTTTGTTTGCCTTGTTATACATACTAGTAAAGAACTGTTATTCTTATTCTCATATCTTTGGCTGAAAGCCCCTTAATTTCAATATTATAATATTTCAGAGTGAGGAGGGTCATATTTTTCCATTCCAAGAGGAGCTCCTGCCTTCCTTAGCAGACACCTCTCTTTCAAACCAAGACACTGTGCCATAAAAGTTTTGAGAAGTTAAAGGTCCATATTTTTTTCGATGCCTGCAATGAGTTGAACTCAGGTTGTTTGAGAACTGAGACAGTGTGCTCACCACCCAGCCAAAACCATTCCTCTTTTGAACACTCCTAATTGAAATTCAGAATAGATTATTGGAAATGATTTAACAAAAAACTTTGAGCAGTGACTGGACCACTGAAAAAACTCCATGATCTGCCAAGCAATAATTTTTGAGGATATATTATGAAATAAAGCAAGCCCCATAACAGCCACAGTCAGTTTTCCTATTCTGCATGTGCTTTCTTATGTTGCTACAGTGAAACAGCCAAGCTAGAATAGCAGCAGCAGGAAATGTACAGATGCTTCTATTTAGCATAGTTCTGCAGAGCTCACCAAATTGTGCATCAGCTACAGGCAGCAGGAGATTACTCAACTATTATTCGGTGTTTTTCCAAATGTCTCAGAAAGAGGCTGCTAATATTTTGCAAGTTCCTTATAGAATTCATCTCTGAGGTGTAGGTAGCTCATCTGGTACCACAAAGGAAATACTATATTATTGGGTCCCAGCAGTGCAGAGAGCAGTCAGCATCCCATCATTTCCTGTTGCTGTCACTTGCTGCAGAGAAGTGGCGCTGACAGGTTACTGTAGAGAGCAGAGAGCTTTTGGTAAGCCTATTTGATTTTCAATTTTCTTATATATGTGCAGCATAGCTGGGTACCCTGCACTCTCTTCTATATTGTGAATAATTCCAGTGAGCTTCATAGATGAATTAGAACATAAAGATACATCTCAAAGGATGAGATGGAAAGAAGGAGGAGGAAGAAGGAATGATTGCATTTGAAAAAAATGGTTTTAGTGCATATGACTGTGGAATGCTGTGACCTGGAGGCTATTTTTTCACTGGCTGTTTATAAATATATCTGCTGAGGTCACCAAGGGCACAAACAAGTATTAACACTAGGAGAGGGCAGGAGACCAAACCACTCCTCTTTTTCCTACTAAAAACAAGGGCACATTCTACCTTTTTCTCTGCAAAGGATTTGGTTTTTGAACTGCATACTGCTATAATTGCTGAGAGCATATGCATTCTGCTTGCTGCAATGTATGAGCCCTCTGAGCTTCATGCTTGCACTAGAGATAGTTTTCTTCCTGGTGGCTAAAACTCAGGCTACAGAGCCTGAGCAACAGCTTCACCACCTATGTCTACCATGCATCACTTGGTGACCTGGGCTTTTGGTGAACCCTCATTCTTGGGAACCCCTTGGTGACTTCCATTGTGCCAAAGGGGGCTTCTCTCTGTCCTTCTCTCTGTTCTTCTTGAAGGATGCACAGCAGATGCCTCTTACAAGATGCAGTTACGATGGGACACTGCTATTAATGTTTGCTTCTCTGCCCCATCTTTGACCTTATACTACAATGCATTTTTAAGACTATAATCATATCAGAAAGCTGATGTAATTGATGGACAAAACAGTGGAAAAAATGGAGTCAGAGTGAAAGTTTTTATTTCAGTATAAATATCTGAAATAACAGAGGCACTCCTAAGTTTTGACAATGCATTTCTCTTTCCATGTGTTTCCTTTTCCTTTTAATAAAACATGCTCTCAAATTCCTGCTTCTGTGATTGAAGTGTTAGAATTGGATGAGCTACCTGTTAACCTCCTGAAAGATTAGTGATCCTCTAACACAGATTTTAATGGCTCATTAGTGTAAAAGGAAGGGTTGCTGGACTGGTGGGACATAAACATTATTCATACTCAAAAATAATATCTTGCTCTGAGTTCACTTGCTAACTCCCTCTTGGCAAAAAGGGTAAAGTGCAGCCATTAAAAGGTAGAAACCAAGAAAACAGAGACAAGTGCTTCTGACCTGAGTGATGTGTGGGCAAACGCATCACTGAAGGAGGTTAGATTGTTTTACAGTTCTGAGTAAGTGCAACTCTCTGGAATTAAGTAGAATTACTTGTCTTTACAGCAGCGGAAAATGTAACATCAAATGTTTAATAGTTTGATACGCAGATCAGAGAAAACAAGTCTACATCCATCGCTTAATTTTATTGGACATGTTTTCTGATGTCTCCAGCTCACATTGGGACAACAAAGGAAAACACCTGGAATATAAACTGTGAGATCAAGTCTAAAAATTAAGTATTGGAGATGGGTTTGAATTTGAACTGTTTGTTTTGTCTGTTTCTTCTGTGGGCATCCCCTGTGTACATCTGTGCACTCAAGTCCCTTTGGCAGAGAGGTATGGCTGTATCTGTTTTAAAGCCTACATTGCCTGTAACCACTGATGAGCTAATCACCACTGGCTATACACCAGGAGCTAGTGTAAGAGTTTGGCATTGCCCTCTGCTGAGAGCTGAGTTAACCTGGTTAGTTCTCTGATATCACTGTTCAACTCTAGAGACACCCTAGTAACATTTCCTCTGGCACTTCGGAGGAGATAGTTACATGTTTGACACCTCCTTTGACATTTTGAGGCAACTGGGGGAAAAAAGATGTCCTGTAGAGCTGAGCTGTGAGTGCCTCTGAAGTGGGAATAGGGTCATGATATTGCTGTGCTAGCAAGATAGAATTAAGAATGTTCATTCTTAAGCCTTGCAGGTACTCAGTAGCCTTACTTTAATTTAATTTGTAATTCATTCAGGAGTAATTAATTTTTTGGCTTACCAATATGCTTCAGTTTAGAAATTACTAGTTTGAGTTTTACCTGCATTTGGACCATTGATCTTGATTAAATAGTTCTTTCCTGATTTCTAGTGCAGTGATTCATTCGGGAAGAGTTTTGCCAATATCAGTAAGTATCTTAAAATACCATAATTCATTTTTAGTGCAGTCAATAATGGCAGGTCATGATGAAGGCTCAACAATTCTTTTTCTCTATCTCCCTCACTGAATCTGCATATACGTACATATTCTCTTTAATATCTGAGGCAGTATGTAATGTGAATATTTACATTGAAAGGCTTTTTCATTGAAAAAATAGTTCTGATTGACAGTACTGCCCCTTTGCGTACTTACATTATCTGTTGTCTTTTTTTTCCTTTCTGCTGGTCTTTCACTACAAATTTCAATTATTTGTAGCTCTGGTTCATGTTTCTCCCTCAAGGTAGATTATAGATGCAGACAATAAGTTACAGTGGGTTAAGAATGTTTCTTTAATCCCTAATTATTGACATAATTGATGTATCTGAAGCAGTTTCAAAACAAATACATTTAACTTGCAAAAAAGTCCTCATGAAATATTATTTCAAGGATCAGTAATAGAAGATGTTGCAGGTAAATAACTGGGTTTTATTTTAAAAAAGAGTGCATGATAAGGAAGAATGCTTTTTTAAGAAGTTACAATAGGATACAGGATGACACATGGAGAGCCAGTGAATGGAGGACACAATGCATTAATGTGACCAAATTAATATTTCTTGTAGTTTCTTACAACTAAGTTGGCTCTTGAACCTTGTTTTGTAGTCAGTGGAGAGAAACAGGAGCTTCTGTGATTTAGCTTGTACACAGCTAAAATAGAACAGATGAACCAAACCTTAAAAAACCCCATTTTCTATGTGTCTGCAGGGAGATCCTTGAGTGACTAGTTTCAGAGCAGACATTTACTGAGATATCCCACAGCATCAGTCTTGATGTTACCTGGCTTACTTTTCGAGCAGTGGCTGTGATAAAGGGGAGGTGCTCTGTTCCAAATTCACCCAAGTGGCTGTGGCTGTAGCAGGAGTGTCTCTTACCCTGAGCTGATGCCATCAGTCTGATTTATTCTGTGCAGGAAGGCAATGCGGTGTCCCAGGGTGGGATTGGAACCGCAGTGATACTTCTTGATCAGGTAGCTCAGGTAGCTGGCTGAAAAGAAGTGGATAAATCTCAGTCCAGCATGTTCAGTGTGTCTCTTGGCCTACTCTTATTTCATAATGGAAACTGAGAAGCCTTGGTTCTGATGAGGAACAAGAAAAAAAAAATGATTGAACTATTCATGTGAGCAACTCATGGTAAAACTGCAAAGCATCAGGAGAAAACTGACAAGGTCTGAACTTTTTAAAATGAGTGATGAATTTTTAACTACTTGAGGGGATGCCTAGAAGTAAGAATGTTAGTTTTGGAAATATTCCTGTAATTTCAAACAGTAATTCTTTTAGTACAATTGCATAGTGGTTTTTTTTAAATCATCGCCATAATTAATTTAATACTCACACTGTATCTCTATCTGTTCCTTAAAAAATATCCTGTTCTTGCAAGAGCTTAATTTTCTGTTTTCTCCCATTTTCTCTTCTTCGCTATCATCCCCTGCGCTATCAATCCTGGCACGTTGTTTGTTTTTGGTTTTGTTTTTAAGAACACTGAATCTATTTGTTTCTCTTAAAGTCTACTGATTTTTGTCTGGACACCTGGTAAATAAAGCTGGTCTCCAAATGGAATTTCCACATATAGTAAAATAATTATTCTATTGTGTCTAAATTTATTTTCCAAAGATTGTGTTCCCTCCAAAATGCGAGCTGTGTAGATAAAGAGAGCTTACGGCAGATAGCTGAAATTAAATTTTTCTCTAAGAAGTTTGGAATCAGCTAAGGAAATGCAGTTCTTAACAGAATGGTGGAGACATTGCTGCAATTGATTGCTATGATGTTAGCCTAGGAGATCAAGCTGACTGCACAGTGTAATTAATACATTGCAATAAATGTGCTGGATGATATCACTTAATAGAAGGAACTTGTGTTAACCATCATTATCAATATTGCTTTTTCAATTTCAGATTGTGGTTAACTGATTTGACATTAAATTCTCCTTTACTTTTGTCCTGCACTGCAGAGATTAATTGTTTTGTGGCTGGAGATCAACAGATTATTGATCCACAAGTCAAATCTGTCTACCCACCTTTTACACGCTTTTTGCTTACTTCATGGCAGAGTAAATTAAACTGATCTGCTACTGTAAGCTGCTATTTCAATATAAATCTCTCCTTTTATCTTAAGCTCTTTATCACAGTTTTAACAGTGAATTCTGCTCACTCAGTTACTCCTGTCTGTTCAGATTCACCAGTCTTAGGAGCCTTCATGCCAGACAGTATCTGCTTCAGTAGGATTGGAATAATTTAGCAGCTTTGAAAATGCTACTGTCATTTATTCTAGAAGTCAGCTGTCTTAGAAGGACCCAGGAAAGGCCAAAGTAGTTTGCATTTATTGGCAAACTATTGCTTGTGTTAGTACTGACGTTTAATTTAACTTCAAAGATAAGAACATAAACATTATTTTGGAAATTTTGTTCACTAGAGATTGCTGAGGAATTTTTTTCCTTATTTAAAAAAGAATAAACCAAATGGTAATACTGAAATTCCAAATTAGCAAAAAAAAATGCTAATACTCTAAAAGGCTGGAATATCCTCAAAATGCTTTGAAAACAAAGCTGGTCACTGTATGTGCATTTTTACCGAATTGAAATGGACAGTTTTATGAGCAGAGGACCAAGGTTCATAAAAGAAATGGCAGAAGAAAAGCAATCCAACATTATCCTCGGGTGAAATACAAGATCCATCTTTAAGAAAGAATAGTGACAACTCAAGAAAATTCAAACATGACTCCAGAAAGATCCATCTGTGTGTCTTATGTTTTGCCAAGGAGGTTTGTGAGACCCGGCCTGCTTAGACAGGAACTTGAGAATAAATCCAAAACACTCTTTTACCAATGAAAAATGTTACCAGAAAGAATCAACATACTTCCGTGAGTTGTCCACCCGTAGTCCTTTGCAATTACTGCAAGAAAGGCTTGGAAAAAGATTACTATTTTGTTTAGAACTCTGAAGTCTTTGTGCATAAATTATGGGAAAGTTCAAATTCAGTCACTAAATAAGTGCCATTACTCATCTAGAAAGATACAGGCCAAATGAAGACAGTTTCTGCTGTAGACTATATAGAGTGTAGAGTGGAAGGGAATGAAACACCAGTGCCCACTGGTTTTAGCAGAAATGTACCTGACTTGCCCTTCCAGAAAAATGAGTTGCAGCCCTGTCTGTTGATATAACGAAATCAGTGATATGGAGGAGACTTGGTTCTTTAGAAGTGTATCAATTAAAGCTAACATAAAATTTAGATGTTTCTAAACTCTGAAGCATGAAGTCTATTTTAAGAGCCTGACCTTTCATGATATATCAACATGACCTGTGATACAGCAGAAAATCTTCACTATTTATTCAATTTGCTAAACATTGAATCTGTATATAAAAGTGTGATGGAGGGATAGTGGTGTTGTTTATCAGTGCTCAGTCTTAGCAAGACTTTGCAGATGTTACTGCAATTAATTTGTATTACAATTGTAAAAAATGGTTTTGTTGCTGATTTTGACTGCAGACATTATTTAAAAAGCCTTTTTAAAAATATTTAGAAACACAGAATAGAGGTTAAAATCCTGGGTTCCATAATTCTCCATTAAGTGTTTTGCATATATACTTTCAGCCAGGTTGGTCAAAACATTCCATTGGTACTGAAATATTCTGGGGTTATTATAAGAAAACAAGTAGTAAGCAAAAAAGATTTAACCTATGTTTGAATAAAGTAACATTTCAAAATTTGTTAATTGTTTTAGAACTCTTGAACAATTATTATTTTGATATTCTTTCTAGCAGTGTCCGTGCCTTTATGAGTAGGAACAATGAGTAATTATTCTGCCTCATTTGGATTGCAAGCTGTCTCTCCCTTTACTCTGAATCAAAGTTTTCTTGCAGGTAGAAGAGAAGGAGTTTATTCTCCTGCAAAAATAAGAAAAATGTTCAGCTCTTCAGTGCAGTTTTATAATGGACAAAATTTTAAATTTTTTGGTATTGTCAAATCTTGTGATTTTTGTAAGTTATTGGAGGGGGTTAATCAACAAAAGCTTTAATATTCTCTTTGGATTTTGAGATCTGTAACTTTGGGACTTGCATGAAAATCCTGACTTGTTCCAAAGGATTTTTTTTTTTTTCTGTGGGTTTAAAGTGTGATCTCTAGCAGCTCCATGTTGCTCAAAAAGAAATTAAAAAGCACTCTCTTCACTTTTATTTCATGGTCACAAGTGAGGAAGAACAGAAAGCAGAGCCGAGCTTGATCTTTTAAGAACAAATGCTAACTTTCAACATGTTCGAAAAATAACTCTTGCTCTCACTCTGACTTCTCTGTGGCATCTCTCTTGTGGACAACATAGGTATCTTCTAGATGAGGTAAAAAATAACACCATAGGAAAAATCTAGTCTTGAGGTCTAAGATTCTCACCTGCATCAGGTGAGCTCGCCAGGGAAGAATATGGGTAAAATTAAGCCATTAAATACCAGAAAGGCCATCTCACACTTCCTGGAGGATGAGTGAAGGGGGCACTGACCAGAGCAGAGAGAACTATGCTGACTATTATGCTAATATAGGATAGTGTCTTTTCTAAAAAGTCAATTTACACCTGTAAGATGGTTGCAGTAGTGTTGTACTTCCCCAGCATGAACAAGTGCTACTTCCAGTAGCACTTTTGTTTTCCTACAAAACTGTAGGCAGCAGAAAGGGGCACTATGTCATCTCAGTGACATTTTTATAATCATTAACATTTCAACTTGAAATTCTCAGTAGCTGAAGAGATGCTCAGTTGCTGAAATAAAAGTGTCCAAAACACTGATTAGAAGCTGAAAGGATTAGCTTGATGTCTCTGATGTTAATGCTTGCTGAAATGAAAAGGAAAAAAATGTTCAAAGGCCCAGATGCAATGTACCTGACTTCCTCAGACCTATCAAAGGGTTAGCATCAATAACCAAGTAATGGCTGCTTTATAGTTTGAATTTTCTGACCTAATGTTTTCAAAAGGCTAATAAAAAGCCGTACTGTTGAGACAAAATTTTAGGTTGGAGTGACTATAAAAATAGAATAGTAATGATAGAGCAATTTGTCTCAGTCTAAGAGTGGAATTTTAACCTGTAACTGTGCCAGTCTTGAAAAGCAAGCTGGAAAAAATAAGTTGCATGTTTTCATGTTCATGCTAAAAAGCAAGGATGGCACAGGAATGAAATATTTTAAAATACTTTTGTTAAATCTCTACTTGTAATGGAAAATGCCCCTTTTTGTTCTACAAGAGGGTCTTAAACCCTATCAAAGCCTAGGTTGTTGAAAACAGGCATTTTAAAGGTGTTGACTGCAATGCTCTTTTGAGTAAAATGTCAAACTTCACATAGGCTACATTTTAGGCTTTAGTAATGCAAAAAAATTGTTCTACTATTTAATCTGAATGTATCAGCCTTCATGGAACTAGAAGAATTCAGAATATTTAAACTCTGTTTAAAATGAGGAGAGTTTGGGCCTATAAGAATGTGATAGCTCACTCAAGCCATAGAATCATTGTTAAAATTAACTCCATTTCTGTACCTGCTTCAAGTTTCTTTGGTATTGACACTAACTCTTAGGGAAAGGAAACAAATTATATTGGTTGTACTGCAGCTTAAGTAATTTGTATTTTCCCACTTTTATTTTTGGGAAATACATGCATACAAGTATAAACATCATCTGGTACAAAAGGGTTTTTCTCTCTCAGTTGTAATAAACACTTTTGTTCTCTTTCTGTCTGAAGCTTGAAAAATATTCCATCTAGAAAACAAAGTTCAGGGAAATAGTTGGTTAAATTATGCACAGTTTTTGGAAAACAAGCTTCTGCAGCTCATATGTCATCAGCACCTCTGGAGATTGCACCTGCCTTTCAGATTATAAAATATCACAGTGGGACTCCTTTGGATCTCCCTGGACACAGAGAAGATGTACTGAAATTTGAATTATCAGAAATCATATCTTCAGCTATAAAAATGTGGGTTTTGAAGACTGTGATGTTTCTGAGTTATCCCCCATTCTACACTCAGAAACCAGGTCACGTACTGCCAGCTGTACCTTCTTTTTTCCTTCTCTATTTGGGGTTAGGTCCAAAAGATTTATTTTCCCTTCATAAATGTAGTCCATAGAATAATCAAGTGAACTTCTTCACACAGGATTAATAATGTGAAGTAATGGGAAGAAAAATCCTTTAACCCTTCCTTTCACGAAGGAGATTATTTTCCCTCTTTTTGATTATTTTCCCTCTTCTTTTTTATATGTATAAGTCACATTTATCTAGTTGTGTACTATGGTGTTTATTGTGGTGGAACTGAGAAGTGATATCTGCCTTTACAAGGCCAGAATTTGTAGTGCAGCCAAGTTCTTCTTCTAGTCCATTTTCCACACCATTTTTCTAGGTGGCCTCTCCTAAATACTGCCAAGAGTTACATTCTTCATTTTCTTAGCTTTTCTAGCTTTTAGATTTCCATTATGTTAGTTGGTTGTTTTGTCCAACTAACTTGTTGTTTTTCCTAGCTTGTAATCTCAGTGTATAAGGCAGCTTCATATATATTTATACACTTCATTGAGACTGAGGCTTTGCATGCCAGTTTTTTGTGACACTATAGGAGAAATAAAACCCCCCAGTCATAATGAAAGATTACAGAAACACAAATGTTCTTTCTTAAAATTGTGCTTTGTGGGATTTTGTCATAGTTAGTAAATATTATGTATATATATTATGTATATAAAGGCACTGGCTTTTATTTGCCTTTGTAGACAAGGTCCTTTGTTAACTGGTAGCCGAGGTCATCCTATATTGAATGACAGAATAAAATTGAACATCAAATAGGCTGGAAACATTGGACAATTTCCTTTGAGAATGACAAGATCTGTTGCAATAGGCTAAATTTCTGAATTGATTTTATTTCAGTGAAGTTATATCTGAACAGTGGCACAGAACATAAAATGAAAACTGTCTAAGATGCTAATTGTAACATATTTAGAAATATTTGGAAATAATTTAGCCAAAACACTTGTTGCTCAGCCTAAAACCCTGAATGCCTTCCATTTTTTTGTTTGTTTTGCTTTCCCCTTCCATGATTAACTCACATTTTCAATGCCCCTTCTTCACCCCATGCAGAAAATTTGAAAATAGCTTTTGGGTGAGTTATGGGCTTCTGGCATGAAAAGATTGGTCTCTGACATTAGTATTCACAGGGAATGTGCTGAGAAGCTGTTTTTGAGCTGTAAGACCAGTGGTAGTTTTCAGTCATTCTGTGATGCCTGTAAGGGGATTGCTTGTCCACAAATTCAGCTGAGTTCACCTGACTCTTGGCTCCAGTAAGCCATCGACAGCACTAAAGCTTTTTTCTCCCATGCTCCCTTGCCCCCAAAAAAATAGATGAAAGCCATGCAGTAGAGCAGTAAGAAGATATTTAAAACTGAATGTTCAAATGTTATATATTCAACTATCGAAAAAAATAAGGTTCTCAGTGAGGTCACTGCTCACATGATTTGTTTCACTGTGAAACTGTACTAGAGAAAAGACTCAGTTAATTTTTACATGGGTTGACATTTTTACCAAGTTTGGGCTTGTCTAGCTGTAGTATCGGAAAGACTTTTTCTTTGCTCTTTTTTCCTAAGAACTTGAAAAAAGCTTTATTCTTGGTCAAAAAAACCCCAACAAACTCTCAAAAAAAGAAAATAAACTCAAAACCAAACAAAAAAAAACCCTCAGTTTTACTCTCCTCTATTTTTTTTACAATAAAATCCAAAATGTATTCTCTTCACCTGTATGATGATATAGGATCTGGATGCTCCAGAGTGCCTGTTCTTTCTGCTGCCTCTATAAGTTACAGTAGTACTATTGTTTGTATGTTATTTTAGATGGAAAGCTTAAACGACCTCAATGTTGTACAGGTGATCTCAAGGAGGAGCTAGGGTTTCCCAACAATGTTGAGGTGGGGGCTTTTCCCTTAGCAGAACTTTACTTCGGGGCCACCAAACCGGAGCATAAATGCAATGGGATTGAAACTTTTCACATTAAAACATGAGTATGAAATCCTCCTGTTGTACCTTTCCTTTCATTTTGTGTTTACTGAGTTTAGCTTTGAAACAATTTATGGGTGAAAGATGCCTTATGCAGAAAACAGGAATCTATTTATTCTGCAGCTGTGGCTTCAGATTGGTATTTATACTGTCTATAAATTGGTAAAAGAGGTATGGAAACCTTGTTCCTCTCTATTATTTCCATCCTCTCAGTAGGCCACTTAGTTCTCAAAGGCTGGTAGAACTGCAGTCTTCTTTTCCAGGAAATATGATAGGCCTAGCTCCTTTAGAAGAAGCCTTGGGGAAAAAAAATGCACTTTTTTTTCAATAGTAACTCAGCATTAAGAAGTAGTGCTTCATCATACATATGCTCTTGCTGGTTTGCAAGAACTGGTGTTTCTCAGCATGCAGGTTGAAAATAGCGTGACTCCTGTGTTTCCAGCCTCTGCTGATACTCAATGCACTATATGAACTCTTAATTTTGCTTTCATTGTAGGAGGTTACAGGGATAGAGAGAGCAAAGTGTTATGGCAGTGTGTCTGTCAAGGTAACTCAAGGACTAAACAAGCAAGGCAGAAAATTATTTGAAGCACTGGGACATTGATCATCTGTACTGCTCAATTGTTTGCTCTTCCCATGGCTCAGTTTGGTGATATTTCAACTACTTTGCTCCTAGGTGTACAGAGAGGGCTGGTGCTAAGCAGAGCTGCTTGGACTTGCTGACTTCACAGTCTGAGCCAACACTCAGAATTTTTTGGATCGGCCCAGGATACAGCTGGCCTCTCACCTCTGAGAGCAGCACACCAACAAGCTACTACTGGCTTTTCTCAGCCCCCTGCACGAGCATCGTGAACAATCATTACCCCCCCATGCACTAATGAGTCTGCCTGGTCCTTTGTAGTAAGAGTAATAACTACACCAGTGCAATGTAATTCAGCATCAGAGGAATCTTGTCTTGTTGACTTTTGTAGATTTCTTATAGGTAGAACCATGTTTTCTTCTGACTTTGGATGAAAACAGCACTGTAGATCCTACTGAAATTGAAATAATTGAAAAAGGAGTTGTATTTTGAATGTTTGGAAGCCTTTAGAAGTGAAAAAACTCTAAGCACTAAAAAGAAACATTGTATTGCTTTTCAATAAATATTTATTTTCATGGATGAGAAAATAAAATGCAGATATTCCATGTGAATCTTAGTCAGAGTACATAATTCCTACACTCAATCATGAGCAAAGCAAGGCAATGACAAAGCATCATTCTTTACTAAATTTTTACTTTTCATCACTCAAGGCTGAAAGCAAATTTTTGGTTTACTTGTAAACAAGCTTGTTAGGGTATACACTGAGTATATCTCTTGCTCAGTTTTGCCTTTTATTAGTTTATCCACCTGGCCAACATAAAAAGAAGAGGAGGTGTCAAGCCCCATGACATTTAGTGATAGTTGCATGACTTTTAGACAGCTCCTTTTTTCTTAATGTCCTCTCTGTTCATCCTCTACTATACATCTGTACTCAAAACAATTCTATATGTGAATTTTCCATCCCTGGCAGTGTACAAGGCTAGATGAGGCTCTGAGTAACCTTGTCTTGTGGAAGGCTCCCTGCCCATGGCAAGAGGGTTGGAACAAGATGATATTTAGGGTCCCTTCCAAACCAAACCATTCAAAACTATGATTCTATGCCTGTAACAAACTGAAATGCTGCCTCTTTTTTTCTCTGGTACTTCGTATGGTGGCTTCTTATGACTTTTTTTTTTCTTCTTTTTTTTTTTTTTTTTTTTTTTTTTTTTTTGTGGGAACTAGGTAACATTCTTTTAGTTTTTGCTGTCCAAAAATCCCATTTTGATCTTGTTCTTAAATTCAGTAATGGATCTACTTCTTTTACTTCCAGCGAGAAAACCAAAACTGTTGTTATATAAGCTACAACTTTCCTTAACATTTGTTGCTTTCTGATAGCCCTGAAAATCTCTGAGTTTATGAAGTGCATTTGTCTTTTTAGAACACCTGTTTTTAGAGGCCAGAGCACAAAAGTACAAGTGTTTGCCATCATCTGTTCAGCTGAATACCAGAAAATCCTGCTTCATTAGCTCTAAGACAGAAAAAGTGAAAATATTCAGTGAGGCATTTTCAAGTTATTCACTACAAATTTGGAAACTTTTTATGCCTCTTGTGAATATGTGGGATTGATTGATTTTCTTCTATCCAAAGGAGCTGCTACAGTTAACTGTGGGATAACAGATACAACCATTTACTCTCCTCTAGTGTGAATGTGTGAATATCCTCTACACCCTTAAAGAGTGAAAAATACCTAGTGAATTACTTCATTAGTAGGAATCTAGCCATTAATTGACACTATTGTGAGCAGAACAAATTAAAACGTTTCCCATAAATTATCTGTTGACAATTAGTCCTTATGCCCACATGATAGCTGCTTCTGATATTCTTATGTGAAAGAATATCTATCTATCAGGAATAGTGGGATCCAAGGAGTATTTTGAGTACAGGCAAGTAAATGATCTTGGCTTTGTTCAGATTTTTATCCCATGTTTGATTTTGGTGTGTCTCTGTGAGATCCGAGTGAAGCTTTCTCATGGTTGGTATGTCAGGAAAAGGAGAGGAAAGAGGAGGAACTTCATTCCCCTTCTGTTTTCTAGCACTGATGATACCTTTAGTTCCTGCATCACCACACCATTTGCTTGGGATGTGGATAGGTTCTTTCTTCTCTGCTTCATCATCTGCTTGATGATCTGCTTGATCACTGCTACAAGTGTTGTATATACAGATGTTTTTCAGGTGCTGACCTTTCCATAAAACAGGTTGTGAAATTAGTCAGTGTACAGAAAAACTAATGGTGAGAAAAAGGAGAAAAATACAAAGAGGGACAATGCAACTGCATAAGGGCCCCCAATGGCCTTTCCTGCCATGGCAGCCAGGGTGGCAGCACAAAGATGTAGTGGCCTGGTGTCAAGAATACAACTGAGACAAAGCTGAAGGACAGTGAATGGGGAAAGGTGGATGCCAAAATAAGAGATTTGTGGCAGTGTTTTGTAGACTAAACAGGGAATGGCTAAACCAGCAAAGAAGGAGTGCCAGGGGATATATCCAGTAAACTCCCATTTGATTTCCATGCCACTGCAGCCAGGAACATGAGGGTAAAAAGTGTGGAAAAAGCACACTCTATGGGAGAATAAGCCACTGCCTGCTTTTTGCAGCAGGGCGCTTCCATTAGAGCATTCTCTGGAAATATCTATGTAGGCTTGATTCATGAATTTCCTGGGTGGAATTAAACATCCTACTTCACAGTAGAGGGTCAAACATTTTGCTGAGGTGGAGAGTTCAAGGCTAATGTTGGAACCAGATGCCTCCATCATTCAGCTGTAAAGCTGCCTCTTACACTCTAAGCAAAGAATCTGTCATCTTGCTTGCTGTCAGCTGTTGCCTGTCTGCAGTAACACAACTTCAAGCACCTTCAGGAAGCTTTGTTTCCCGATAAGCCATAAACAAATAAACTGTATGTAGGAGACATGAGAAAAGTTGTCAAACTCTTTTGCACATAAGCCCTTAATGGCTGCACTTTGAACAGGTTAGTGCTTCTTTAGATTACATGCAAGTTTTCTGCTAAACAATTTATCTAGTGAGTGAGACTGAAGGAAGGAAAAAAGTGACTATTCTTAGCTTTTTGAAGAACAAAAAGTATATCAATAAATTTTTCATTTATAAAACTGGAAAGTTTTAAAAATAAATATAAATAGTTTTTAAGAAGCTAAAGAAAATAGAATATGTGCTAAAATAATTAAATCAGATTAAATAATTTATCTTTTAAGGATGCAATTGCTGATAAAAAACTACACATTCTGTGTAGTGTCCTAACTCTATGATTACCAGTCCCTATTGCTTATGCTATTTCTCCTTGGAGCTTAAGGCAATTTAATTTTTTTTGCTGACTACTTTAATGGGATACAGTGAGTTTTTAGGGCAACATGTTCCCACCTCAGGGAACAACTGTGACTAGAAGAACTTGCAACCAGCTGAACCCATTGACCCTTAAAGTGAAAGCCCATAAAGGCAGTTATAAATCTGTAATTATGTCACTCAGGAAGACTAAACATTAAGAGACATTGTTCAGAACCACAGAATCAAGCGCATCCAGGAGTAAAACCAATGTTTCCTAGATCTTAGTGCTAATTGTATTGCAAGTCAATATTCAGTATGCTGCATATCAGGTTTAATTAACCTGGTTGGTATTTATAGTTAACATAAAGCATTTTTGGCACAACTCAGTGAAGGACTGTACAAGCACTGAATACTGCACAAAAGATGTTTAGCAGGTGAAACCACAATGCCACCTGTAACAATACATGCAATACTGTAGGCATTGAGCACATACAGTATACTTATTCAGTGTGTTACATACCTAGTTGGTCAAGGAAATGATATCTGATTATTGGAATGGCCATAGAAATAAATGAAAAAAATTCTGCCTCTATGCATACAAATAACATCATTATTAAAAACATTAATTTAACATTTGTTTTAGCATCTTATCTTTGAAAATTATGTCTCCTGAAAAAAATGGTGTTTGAAAGACCACATATTCATAACACTTCTATGAAGCCTGAAATATTTATTCTGTCAAATCTATAGAAATGGTGTGGCATGTCTGTGATGTGGAATCATTGGAAGACTATCTAAGTAATATTATTTTGCTAGCCCAGTCTAATCTTTGAGTTATTAGTGTCTATTGTAATGTGTCTAATGTAACTAAGAAAAGTGGTCTACTGAAAACATTAACTCATCTTTTTTAAGTTTTGTATCTTAGACAAGTGGTCATAACTTAGTGATATTTCTATCTTGGCTGGGTTAGCACTCATTGAAAAAAAGTTATTAGTCACACAGCTATAAATTACTGGGAAAGATATGATGTTTCAAACTCTACTGTCTGATAAATTGAGCCTGAAAAATCCCTGGATTCCATTTTATGAAAAGGCTTACTGGGACTCACAAAGACAACTGAATAAATGAAAGACTTAATGGTGAGGATGAGGATGGATTGACAGGGCAATAAAGGAATATTGCACTGCTTATCATATGATCTTCCAACTCCCAGCAGTATTTCAGAACTTTGGTAGAGTATTCATTAAGTGAGTTGAGATACATTTAACACATAATAATACAGTTTATACTGTTTCCATGTGGCTATTATGAATTTGCATTTCAGAGGTACTGCTGTCATATTTAGTCTTTATCTTGCAAAGAATGAAACCATAAAGCTGCTGGTACTGCATCCAGGCCTATTTTCAAACATAGTGGTAAAACTACATATAAAGCCAGTCAGAAGAGCATCTTCTCTACAAGGCTTTTTCATGCCATATCAAAATTGATATTCTGCATTGAATTATTAGTGATGGTGTCTATTGTATTTTTAGAGCCTTATATATTCCTAATCAGGGCTTCATTCCTTGAATAAATCTATACATATGTAATTGTGTGATTTCTGCAAATATGATCATGAGCCACCCTCATTCATGGCCTTTCTGAAGAAGGGAGAACTAGGCCTACAGCAGTGTCAGGGATAGGAGGAACTCAAATTAATATTGTCAGGTTATCAGTTTCTTCTAAATATTTTTATGATCTGAATGAACACTGAGAAATCTAAAAGATGAATTGCCAGTGTGACAATCTTTTTTGGAAAAAAAAGTCTGCCACAACATGTACACAGCTACCTAATAGAACCTTGTACACACAGATTTTTCAATTCTTATTGACAGCAATTCCAAGGCATCTTGGAACACCACATGTTAACTGGAGGGAATAAATTAGTAAATAAAATAAAATTTGATTTTTGCTCTGTATCCTTCAGAAGCCAAGTTAATTGAGATTCAGAGATTATTTCTACTGTCTATTACATTCATTTTTCATACTGAAGTACTTTTCCTTTGCGCGTACCCATGGGTAATGCAGTCTTATAAGATTGCATAGTGTGCTTTAATATCACCTGTATATATACGTATATATCTAAAGGAGAGGCATACAAAGAAAGGACAGATTCAAAAGAATTTTTTGCATTTTGAAAAAAAGCAATGGCAGGCAATTCTTTGTGGATTATTAGTAGTTGCGTGATGAAAGGTGATATTCATCAATATGTTAAGTAAGATTGGTATGGCAAGTGTGAGGTTTGCAGTACTGAAGCAGTACTATCAAGTGCTCAGGAAGGGCTCTTGGTTTCTCAAGTGCTGAAGGTTATCAAGAAAACTTCTGTGAAATCAGTTGAGAAAAGCCACAGTACTTTGGGGGAAAACTGGAGCTATGGCATTAATGCAGGAGTCTCACACTCATTCAGAACAGGTTGTACCTTTGAGTACATAACAGTCTGTCAAGGATGTCAGAGGAGGTTTGCACAGAGAGACTATAGGTAGAAAAAGGCCTTAATGTAGTAGTTAAATTTGTTTGTTTTGTTAGATGGGACTGGATAGATGTAACCTTACATTGTCATTTAAAGGCTACATGAAATTTTGTAGTCTCCTTCTGTAGTTATTGCAAACAGAGAGGAACACCTAGGGAAAATTTGTTCATGTTTCTCAGGTATCTTCTGTTCAAGTTGGATCATTGAATGGTTTGGATTGGAATGGACATTAAAGATCACTTAATTCCAATGCTTCTGCCGTGGGCAGGGATACCTGCTACTAGATAAGTTTTCTCAAAATGCCATCAACCTGGCCTTGAATACTTTCAGGAACTGGGTACCCACAGTTTCTCTGGGCAACCTGTTCCCATGTCACACCATCCTCACAGAAAAGAACTCAACCTTAGAGTAATCCTAAAAGCAAAATCTCCTCTGCTGCTTCAGAACTATTGAATAACAATTCTTCTATAATTTAAGGCAAGACCTAAAGTACTTTCTCAAGTGCCTCCAGCTTGGGCACTGCATTGCAACATGATATAGAGGATCTATAAGACAATCCTAACCTTCTTTTGCAGTCAGTGGTGAACATGGGAGGTTGTCAGAAGAGCTTTCATATGGCTTTTTTCAAGTAAAAAAACGAAGTGATGGCACTACAGTGGTGTCTGGACTCATGTTCTGGGTTAGATGTGGCTGCAAATGGCTGTACATAAGGCATCTCTGTCCATTTCCTGGTTGAATGCCTCAGTTAAACTAGATTCAGTCTGGAGATCAGAAATCAGACACCAAGTCCAGTCCTGACTGGTACCACAGGAGATGGGGTAAAGACTGCATAGGCAAGCTACCAGTGCCAGTCACAGGGCACTGTTCCAAGTCTGTCCATCTGGACTCCATTATTGTCTGGGCCTAGGACAGAGGGCAGGAATGATTTTGGAGTTTGCAAGGGCTGGGGATCACCCTCAAAAAGCATTGGCTTAACTGGCTCTGGCCACCCCATTTTGGGGAGTAAAGAGTGAAGATTAATTCCACACATGAACATTTTTTTCACCTCAAGAGAACCTTCAGAAGAGAGTTTAATGTTATATGTGATAAGTGATGCAACCACCAACAAGTAGACTTTCGTGTCATCTAGGTTCCACTCCTGCTTACATTTTACTTGCTGGACTACAGACTCTATAGCTTTCTCTAGGGAACAGTACTTAGCTCTTTTTAATGTTATGACAGCAATGTTTCTATAGGCATAAATAACTGATGGCATCATTGCCTTTCTGCACTGATTTATGATTGTATCAATAAAATGGATAACTGATATTTAAAGAAGTGACCTGCACAAGAAACAATACTGCATCTCTTATAATTCTAAATCACAAACTCTTGCTCAAATGGTAGGTCTGGTTTTAAAATTCTTCTTTGAGGAAGGAATTTTTCCAGCTTGGCTTTTCCATTACACAGTGTGAACTATATTTAGTAGTTTACTGTTTGCTTTCAGGTCATAAAATACCGAAACTTTGTTTGAGTTACCCCTATAAATGATAATACAAAATATATTTTGTAAATTATTAGGAATTCTGGAACTGATGATAATAATTTATTCTTTTTATATCAAGAATGTGGCCTGCTAGAAAGTACTGTTTCATCCATGGAGCAGTTTAAGGCATTGATATTTTAATACTCATCTGTAGTACTATTTATTTAGTTAAATGAATAAAGTTGATATGCTGAAAGAATAAATCATCATCTATCAAATAAAAACTGTCAAATCCCAAAGATATAACATTAAACAGCTCAGCAATGCTCAAATGCAGGATAGTTAACTGCAAAGCTGAAATGACATATCTCAAAGAAATAGACATTTTATTATCTTGAAGCTGATACTGTTATCGATAACTCATCCTAAGGGATGATTTAATGGGATTTAGCTAATATCATAAAACACTTATATAGCAAATAAAAAAATAGTCTAATCCATACCCAGACAAAGGAAATGTAATAGAATGAGGAAAAAGTACAGCAGAAAAGTAGGACTAGAAGGTGTTTTTGGTGGTGGGAGGGAGAGAGGTAGTCCTCTGTGTCCTCCAAGATATATCTTGACAAATGCTCAGCTACCTTATTCTTAAACAACTTCTCCCTTTCTTCTTTTCAGTTTTTTTCAGCAGTTCATTATCTTTACCAAAGAAAAAATATCTTTAAAGTCCTCCTTGAATTTTTCTTAGTACAATTTTAGCTTTCTATCTGTTGTTCTAGCTGTCATTAGCATGAGAGACAGATTATTCTGTCTCTGTTTGGCAGCCATACTTTGTTATCAGCTACCTCCTCAATCTTCTCTTTAGACAAAACAATTTAATTTTTTTCAGTCTTCCTGATTGTAGCTCACCCTATGAGCTAAACAAATGACAAGTGAATTTCCTGTCGTCTCATCATTCTGCTAATTCTCTCTTGAACTTCTTTATTCGGAAAGTTTTGATCAAAACTGATCCAAGTGCTACAGCTGCCTCAGCATGAAATTTCTTCAAGAACTGCAGATTCTTATTCTTTCAGTATGACCTGGAGACGATGCTCCTTTTTTCACAAGTGTGGCACTGTTGACTCATATTCAGCTGTCATCTTCTGTAATCTCAGACTCTACTCTGAAGTGTGTTTCCTAAGCAGTTGTTCTGTATTCTCTTAAATGGATTGCTCCTGCACAAGTGTACAACTTGCCCCTTATCTCCCTTTGAATTTTATTTATTGTTTCTACTCCCTGTGTCCAATTTGTCAAGATTACTTTGAATCCTGTCCTCCACTCTCACTTTCACATTTCTTGCAGATTTCATAAGCATAAACTCTATTTCATAAACCCAAACTCAGGTGAAACTTTATGCTATACATTTTTCTATTTGATTGCTAGTAAAAGATATTACTTTAAAAAATAATATGATATTTAAATCTATATCATATATTCATAATTTGATTGTGAAAGCATCATTTAAGCTGCCTGGAGTCAAAATTCCTAAACGTCAGATAGCTCCTGTCCAGACTTGAGTATTTGCTGTTCGTGTGATCTTGCTTTTAGAAGACAATTAGACTGATTTAACTCAAGGTGTTTTTGAAAAGTACACGGTAGTCATTGTGCATGTCTTTTTCAAGATGTTTGCCAGTGTCTAGGTTATTTATTTATTACAAAATCAGCTGAGAATTTAAGTTGAAATGATCACTGTATGGTTCATCATCTCTTATTTTGTTCCTTATTTTAAAAACAGCACAATATTCAGTCTTTTTTTCACATTCCAAATATTTTGCTGCTTTTTCACTTCATCGTTTCTCAGAGAGAAGCATTAATGACTCTGATATCACTTCAGCTATTTCTTTAGATGATGTTGAATTATTTTTATTAGACATAATTAATGTGCATTTGATACAAAACTTTAGTAGCAGCTGGGTGGTGTTGGAATCAGTGGATTTCAGAAGTTGATACCAGGACGAGTCTGTATTCCTAAGTAAAGACACTACAAAAATGCAACCATGCATTTAGAGCATAGTGGAAACAGGTTTGGTTCTGCTTGTTTGTGTGAAGATAGGAAAGAATTAAAGCTGTGGCTGCCCTCATAGCCCCTGTACAATTCTCTTTATTCACAGTGCCTTATGCTGGGAAAAGTTAGTGATATGATCAGGGGAATGGAACATCTTTCTAACAGAAATTCTGAAGCTTCTTTTTCATGAAAATATAAATGTGAAAGGAAGATAAGTTTCTGTTGATATTACAGATAACTGAACTACCACAGTTATAAGACAGTGCAGAGGTTTTGTGTTTGTAGGTCACCATGGTTATAGCTAATACTCCTCTTAGGATAGCTACTTTTGAATAGCCAGAGGCAGAAATTTATGCATTTTATGATCTTGCTTGATTGAGACTATAGTTTAAACTGATAATCTTGGCTGAACCTGCAAGTTATACTAAGCCCATCCATAATCCATGAAAGTGACAAAAAGAAAAGAAGAAAGAGAATGAGGTAAAGAGTGGAAGATCATTTATATTCAGTTCTTCTTACAAGCACCTAGGATAAAGTGCTGTAAAGAGTGTTTACCACATTTATTTTAAGATGTGGATGCCCAAAGAGAAGGGCTTATGTACTTTATGTATTATATAAAATGCAAAGCAGATTGATGATTCTTTGAAAAATAATGATCAGAAAAATTATAAAGATTTTCTTCCTTATAAAGATAGATACAGACAGTTTAACCTGATGCAACAGCACTGCCAAACAGACAGGAACATCTGTTTTTGCTGGTTTGACAGGCAATGGTTTTAAAGACACCAGGTGCCAGGATTATGTACCACTAAAAGATTCACTTTTCAAGCTCTCAAGTTCTATGCTGGCAAACATCCAGAAGGATCAAACTGAAAGGTTGATTTCCTATGACATAAGTGGCACACAGTTGTTTAAACTAAAGATGTGAGATGTTCCAGTGCTGCTGTGACAGTAAAGAATTCCATTTCCTTAATTATGGAATTAAGTTTTCTCTCCTGAGTAACTCAACACTGCTGTTAAAAGCAACTTACCCTCACTGTGATAGGACTTGTCATGTTGCACTACTAAATCTCTGTCTGAGCAAAGAATAGCCTGCCCAAATTTAGTAAAAATGACTGAACAGTTTAAATAGTCATTCAATTTTATTCAGTCTATCTTGACAAACTATTCTCCAAAAATAAGATTATATGCTTGCTAACCAGTAGAATAACATTTATATACAGTCAGAGCTCATTCAACTAATTTTTGATCAGGAACTGAAATTTGCAATGTATATGGCTAGTGAGGTACTGTTTGGATATATTGTATTACTGGAGAGCACTGGAAAACCAGAATTCCTAATTTTACAGTGTTCTGATTTCCCACAATTTCATTTGCTGTGACATAGCTATCAGCTAGTCAACCAAATTCTCTAGAAAGCAGAGCAGAGCATCTCTCTTACTTGGGGGAAAGACCTTTTTTTTTTTCAATCAGCCACTCCTGAAATAATGTCTAGAGGACACTTTGAAGTACTGAAAGTCTCTATACCAGCAGATTTTTCTCAAATTAGCAGGCCTCTAGTGGAGTTCAACCTAATTGATTAAATGGCTAGGAAAAGTGATTTATGAGAAAAGATTAAAATAACTTTATACATATTGCTTGGTTAAATTACCATTACTCTGCCTTTAATAACTATCTACAGGTATTATTAAAGAAGCACATGTTCCTTGAATGGAGATAAATTGTTCACTGTTATCCAGGGACTAGAAAACTTTATATATAACTAGAAATATAGCTACAAGAATGATAGAAAACCAATCACCAAGATAATATTTGTGATCTCTTTAGTCACTTAAGATTCATGCAAAACCAATTTCCTTGACAAGCAGTTCATGGAATATTCATATCAGAGTATTCCTACAAACAGAGCATTTGTCTAGATGCCCTCCTTGTATCACCAGCAGCTAAAAATCAGCATAAAAAAACCCCTTAGGATTGAAACCTATCCATTGCACAGACAGAAGCAATAGCCCCATGGCTATGCAGACACAGGAAGTAGCCCGCTATGAGTGGATGATATTCAAAGTAGTTATCAGTAATCACTTAGGGAAGATCATCTGTAAATGTTAATATTAGTCAAAGGAACAATAGCAGATGGGGAGAAACACAGCAAGACAGACTAGTCCAGGATGTGGGAAATAATTTCCTGAATTTTCTCAGTTGAGTAACTTGTTTGTTTGTCCCTAGACCCTAATGGCTGGTGGCATTCTCCCCAAGCTACTGTTGGACTTTATGAACACCCCACTCTTCTGTCTGAAACAGGCTTGTTAAAACCATTCATCATGCAAGAGTGCAAAGATAGAGCTCTCTCTCTCAAGCGCTGTAGTGGTGTCAGTGCTCATTCAAATATGACTGTTGCTCAAATTTACACCTGGTTTCTTTAGGTTTTGTTTTGTGATGGTTGGATTTCCTTGTTGTTGTTGGGGATTCTTGTCTTTTTCTTTCTTCAGTGTTTTTGTAAGTGTTCTTTGTTTTTGATAAGTGATGCCAGGAAATTCAAGCTGTTTAGTGTGGGTGGGACTTGCCATGTGGTTTCCAATGTTAGGCTGCTGCATTGCAGATTGTTTTCCAAACCAATCTTATTGCTGAAGTACAGGACAAATGAAAAGAAACCATTTTTCCCTCCTGTTTAATATTTTCATGTTTTGGTGGTGTCTCAGCCATGAATGACCAGGGGTAGAGGGTTGCAGTACAACTAGAAAGACTTACTCTGGAGGTTAACAGACCTCTGGAAGCAGCGCTGAGCTTTGTGACCAGGGTGATCAGAGAACATAGGCCAAGGAAAGGTCATGAAGGTAGATGAGAGAAGAGTCAGAGCATAGTCAGTCCTGTGATTCTTGCAAGAGCATTTATTTGTACTTGTACACTCAGACTGTTTCCAGTGACATCAGCTTTTATTCACCTGTATGCCCAACATAATTCAAAAGTGTTTTGATATATATGGGTGTGTGCCTCATATCTACAGATATATCCACACATGCACCTCACCAACAACATCTGTTATAGAACACGAATCCCTCTACTAATATTTCTGAGTCAGAACTGCTTCAAAGAAATTTAGTCACGTGTTCCTCTTTAAAACATATGCCTATTTTTCTGAAATGGGATAGGAAGATTAAAATTAGGATAAAATAGCAGAGTCTTTTCCTATTAAAAAGCTTGCTTTTGTATAGTGAAGTGATCATTACTGCCAGACCCAGGGACAACAACTTGGTACCCTATTCAAATCTGATATAATCTAATAAGATGCAGGATTTTATATCCTTATCTGAAAACTCTATTAGGACTGCTTTTATAGAAAGACAGCTCAGTGTAAAGTGCTAGAGGAGACAAGACAGTTACTTTGATGCAGTTTTTTGAGTTATAAGTTCCCTGAATTTTACACTGCGATAAACAGATACTATGAGTTTGAATGTGTTTTACGATGAGATGGAAAGTTTTTAGAGGCATGACCATTGTCTCTTTTTAGATGCTTCTGACAGATGAAAGGAGCCTTATTAAGAATGCAGAACAAGAATTTGAACCCACATCAAAGCTCCTTTATACTGCCAAAGTGGCGATTAGTGGCTTTTGTGCAAATGGCAATCAGACCCATGTGATTTTGAACTGTTTTTTGATGTGTGGAGAACAACTTAGTAGCATTATGCTGTGTGGAATGACTTCTCACAACTACAACTTCATTACTTTCTCTCATTGTTAAATATGGACAGGAGTGGAGGGTGAACTGTAATTTTATTTAGTTTTTCCTATTGGTTGCCAAGTGTGAAAGGGTTTTTTGGGAGAAAGGGAGATTATTTCCTTTTGTTAATATGCTGGTTTTGGCTGGAATAGTTATTTTTCTTCATTGCATCTACTACAGAACTGCATTTTTTATTTATGCTGAAAACAGAGCTGATAACACAAGGATGTTTTAGTTACTGCTGAGCGGGGCTTGCACCGAGCTAAGGACTCTTCATCCTCTCACCCCACCCTACCAGTGAGGAGGATGGGGATGCATAAGGAGTCTGGAGGGCACACAGCTGGGACAGCAGACCCCAATTGACCCAAAGGATGCTCAGGACAATATGGTATTATGCTTAGCTGCATGAAGGAAGAATGGAAGGATGTTTGGGGTGATGGCATTTGTCTTCCTAAGCAACCTTTATGTGTGATGGAGTTCTGCTTTCCTGGAGAAAGCAGGATTCCATCTCACATAAGTTGTACACTGTGCTTTTCCTATTAAACTGTCTATATATCAGTCCACCAGTTTTCTCACTTTTTCTAATTCTATGCCCCATCCCACTGAGGGAGAATTGAGTCCATGGTTGGTTGGTGTTTAGTTGCCAGAGAGGGTTGAGCCATGACAGTTCAAAAAATAAAGAAAAGGTTGGGTGTGAAATATCCAACACTATCTTATTTAGTTTCTGACCTGATCTGTCTCTGTGAAGTCTTGTCAACCTTTTAAAATGTGTTGTTCAAAACAGTGGGTAAGGGGGATTCTCCTAACATTTTCTTCAATCTGTTCTGCTGCAGCTGGTCTCTAATTTCTGATAATTTACTTGAAGGTTGTTTAGGGCAGGGAGGTGATATAATTAATTTTAGAGTGCAGTAAGGACTCAGTGAAAGTTTGTGGTGATGTAGTAAGTAAATACTTATGACTACAGTATTCTGGTTGGTAAAAGGGCAACGATTTTTTGGTGATGTTTCAGGTACAATGCAAAGGAACAAATTAGTAATTGTACTGGAAAGAAAGTAATAGTTTGGCTCATAACGAATCAACTTGAAAGCTTGTTAGGCCACATGAGAATGAGAATCATTTGTTCTTCTAGGGGAAATGAGATATGAAGTTGTAATTACTGGTGATTTATCTGCTGTATTTCAGCCTCCTGTACTTTATTCTGATTAAACCAGGCTCCTCTTCCTAAAGCTTTAAGTACACAGAGTAAGCCATGTATTCAGACCAAGGTAAACTTAGTGAAATACAGGGAGAAGAATGCATGTTTTCCTGGAGTAGGAGTGGCAGTTAAGTTAAATTTTCAGTGACATTTCTATGCTTGTAAAGGGTTAGAAGGTGTCATGCTAATTTCTGGGATCCCTAGAAAGTCCACCACAATGGTTCAGCACAGTGATACTATTTTTGCTGGTGGTATTACCCAAATATCTGCTGATGGTTCTAGATCCCAGCTGCAGTGCCACCACAGAGAGGGCTGGCTCCTGTTCCAGAGAGCTCTATCTCATACTATTGTAATACACAGTCAAAGTGTAAGGATGCAAGAAAGGAGTGGCATTTTACAATGATAGAGCCAGAACATACCTGGGCATGATTTTGAAACTTTGAAGGATAAGGAAGTAGCTTTGACAATCACAAGAAATTATTTTTGAAAGGAACATCAGTCACAGGGAAGGCATGAAAATGCTTCCCTGAAAATAAAGTGAAAAATAGTTTTGAACCATCAGGAAAAGGAAAGAGAATGTTTGATGCAATAGAGAGAATAAGGGCTGGGACACTTCATTAAACTAGGCTGCTTGGAGCCCCATGTAACCTCACCATGAGCATTTCCAGGGATAGGGCATCCACAACTTTTTCCAGTACCTCACCACTCTCACACTAAAATGTTTCTTCCTGATGTGTAACCTAACCTACTGTCTGTTTTGGTTTGAATCCATTCCCCCTTGTCCTGTCACTACATTGCCCTGTAAATTGTCTCTCTCCATCTTTCTTGTAGTTCCCTTCAGGTACTGGAAGGCTACAATTAGGTCACCCTAGAACCTTCTTTTTCTCAGACTGAAAAATGCCAGCTATCTCAGTCTCTCCTTGTATGAGAGGTGCTCCATCCCTCTGATCATCCTGCTGTCCTTCCTCTGGACTCTCTCCAGCAGGTCTCTGTCCTCCCTGTGCTGGCCCCCAGAGCTGGGTGCAGCCCTGCAGGTGGGGTCTGAGCAGAGCAGAGCAGAGGGGCAGAATCCCCTCCCTGGCCCTGCTGCCCACGGGGCTGTGGATGCAGCCCAGGACAGGATTGGCTTTCTGGGATGTCAGTGCACACTGACAGCTCATGGCCAGCCTCTCATCCACCAGCAGCCTCAAGCCCTTCTGGGCAGGGCTGCTCTTGATCTGCTTATCCCCAGCCTGTACTAATTCTGGGGTTCACCCTTACCCAGGGGCAACACCTTGCAGTTTGCCTTGTTTAAACTGCACAAGATTCCCATGAGCCCAGTTTTCAAGCTTGTCAAGCTTGTCTGGATGGAGTCCTAGGTGGGATTAGGTGTCTACAAGATTCATCCTGAAAGTTATTTTAACTGTTCTTTCTGCCACCATGCTGCACTGGCAATATTGTCAGAAACCATATGTCAAACCAGCCTGGAGGGAATTCTTCTGAGTTCTCATCCTTTTAAGACTAGGATTTAAAGTTGGAGCTAAGATACAGATTTAACTATTGCAATCATTTTGAGCACTGCTGTAAGCTAAAGTGTCGAAACAGACAGATAGGTAAATGGATAGATAAAAAAGGCTTCTGAATTGCTTCTAGACTCCTGCTTTTTCCCATGACAGACTGCTGCAAGTGATTGTGTGGATTTACATTGCATACAAATTATGCAGGACTTTGGCAGTACATACTTCAATTATTTGCTATCACTTGCATAATCAATGCTTCTCATGCACAAGTTTGCATGCAGAGCAATATTTTAAACCATTTAGTAGCAATAAAAAATATATTAAAAACAAGAGGAGGAAAAAAAGTAGAAAATACTGATTAATAGATATTAAGGCAAATCTTAAGTAGGAACTTTTATTAGCTGTGAACCTATGCTATGAAGGTAATTTTCCTGTGCATAGAAATTACCTTTTTTCCTATCTTTGCAAATAAAACCTTGAGATGTATTTCAGACTTTAAGGAAAGTTCTCCTGACAGTAAGATTATATAAGAAATCTGGAGGAGAGGGGAAAAATGTAAAGGTTTTACTTTAGAGTCATTTAAATGATGAAATGATCATTACAGGGTGTAGTCTGCTTACCAATGATATATATCTTTTTTCTTTTTTAATAATAGATTCATAATTTCAGCAAAGTCATTTCAGATACCTCTGAATGTAAATAACATTTTTCCTTGGAAGTTTAAAGAATAAAACCTCAGTTACATAGCTGCATTTCATTTATATGCTGACAAAATTTATGCAGTAATTTAATTGCGGTAAGCTTTTAAAAATCAGTGAAATAAATTCATCTCATGACTTCTTGATTTTCATTCTTTCTGGCTCCTCTAAAGATAGATTGTACCACACATTGCTGCACAGGCAAGAGGTGTGTGAGTATCAGACTAAACTACTCTGCCTTGCTGGAGGCAGTCTGGCTAAGCAGCATAAGGGTCTATCCAGGCTGATTAATACCAGTGAAAGGCACAGAGATCTGTACTGCAATGAGTTGCTTGCTAACAGATTTTAGGATTGCAGTCCTGAATTCAGGATTGCATTGGTATCTGTGCCTGCTCTCCGACCTAAAAGGACAATGGCTTGGCATAACTTACCATGCTCTCCCTATGGCTTTGCAGTAGTTTGGTAACACATTTGCTGTGACAATCTCTGCTGCTTTCTCATCTGAAAAAAATTTTATTAAGTTGTGCTAGTTTTGTTTGCAAGTGCATGAGAGTCTGTGTATTTTCATGGAGAGGCTGCAAAGGAGATAGGTAAAAGATTGTCTAATGTTATTTTGATTGTAACGAATAATAATAAAAAAAGAGCATTGAAAACAGAAGATGCAAATTTACAGAGTGTTAACAATGTCAGCCACCTGCTGTGGTTGCAAAACACCAAGAGAAATTTCACACAAAATTATGATCCTGGTTCTATGATCTATATGTAACTAATAAGTTTAACAGGCAAACTATAGCTTTGGAGTAATTAATTTCTTCCTTTTCGCACACAGTTGCATACGTATGGGCAATATGAACAAAAATTATAAATTAGTGTGTATATTATTTGCATTTTAAAAAATGCAATAGAAGATTCACAGAAACACTCAGTGAAAAATTAAGAGCAAGAAGATGTTAAAACAAGATTTCTTCTTTAATGAGATCCTTGGAAATATAATGAAAATTATCTTTCTATAATAGTTTGAAATTACTGAGCAACCTTGGGAGTTCAAGTAGAAAATCAATTTACAGCTCTTGTGGATGGATGCGTAACATTCTACTGGCCACACCAAATAGCTCTGCATACTAAAATGTGTCTTAACTTTAAAGTCTATACATTGCATTAATTTATATAGATATATACATATATATATATATATATAGTCTTGCACGTGAGAAATCAGGCAGCCAGAAAACGACCATTTTAAGAAATGAATGAAAGTCTAAAGCTTTTTTGAAAATTCCACTCAAGAATTTGATTCATTAAGGTCCTCTGTTCAGTGAAAGGATGACGATCCATCCCTAGCACAGGACTGACCCAAGGTTTTATCTTCTGGTGCAGTAGTTTTTAACAGAATATGGAGGCAGAACCTATAATTGCCTTTCCAAGTGGCATGTGGAAAACAATTCCTATATGTTACTGGGCTGACAGGATTGAGCTATGTGCAATCCCATTCACTCACAGCTGTGCCTATGTGACTTTCTCTTGAACAAGGGAAAGAACCTCCTATGGTAACATTTAAAGAGATTTCTTTTTTTTTTTTTAGGGTTTAATGTGCATTTCTAGTACTGGTGCAGTTTAGATTTTTTTTTACTTCTGCTATTATTTATTTTTATCAATCAAAATACAACCCCTGACTTGGAAAAAATTCTCAAGCTTTTTGAATTTGTGGACAAAATATTGCTATGAACTGTGGTATCCGTGTTTCAGCCCATGGTGGTATAGCAAGACAGTTCTGCAGACTGTTGCACCATATGAACCCAGTCCTGTGTTACTGTATTGCTTTAGCAGAGTATCCAAGACATCTCATGACTGAGTTGAGTATTTCATGTTGTGCAAAGCAGCCAGTTCTCAAACAGTGAATGTGTTTTAGTGGTACTTTAGTACTTTCATTCCATAAAAGAGAAAAAGCGAAGTAAAAATCAAGCCCTTGTTAGAGGGACTGTCTCCTTAAAAAGACACTGACCTTTTTATATGTGTTATTCCTGGGAGGACATTCTGTGATTTTTAAATATTTTTTAACAAATAGCATACTTTTGCTAAACCAGTTTTAGAAAAAATCACCCAAGGCATGGGAGTTGCAGACAATATGAAGTCAAAATTCATTAAAAATTTTAATAAAAGGAAGTAAAGGCTGTGTAAGAGAAGAACTCTTATCCCATGATTGCCTCTTTGAAGTCTATATTTAGCATCCATGTTAAGTTATTACTTTGCCTAGAGAAGGTTCAACTACAATGTGTTGAAGGAAGTATCAGTTGCCATATACACTTGTTCTGTTATTTTACTTCCTTCTCATTTCATTTTGTATGTCTAACACCTACCTTAGGATTTTCCTGCATAGCCTGTTCTAAATCAAATATGGTGTAATATTTCTTTTTCTTCAATTCCTGCTATACAAAGAAATCTTATTTTTAACAAAACCAGTGTTAATTAGGATAATTATTGCCTTCTCTTTTAACCTTTCTTTTTCATATTTTTACATTTACTCTCATTATCTGAAGTCTTTCTCTAACATGTATGGAGTTATACATAATATTATTTTATGAATGTTTTGCTTAATTCATTTCTCAGTTTCCACAGTTTGGCTACATGCCACTGACCCATTGCTGTGTAAGATGTTGTATAAAATATTTTGTAATTAATTAGCAATTATTGGGATATCAACAAGTGTCATTCAGCCAACAGGTCTCTGAGAGACCTGTTTGTATTTGTTCTGCTAAGATACAACAATTGTTTATATAAATGCCCACTGTACAGTTATCAAAGCCAATAACTGCACTTATTTCATAGGGACTATAATGAAATTTAGTGTGAAATCTTAGGTATGTGGATAAGTTAATTTTTTTCTCAAGTGACAGTGGCCAAAGGTACAGCTGGATGGTGTGGTGAATGCTGTAGTGTATTTTGCAATACCAATGGTGTTACTTCCAGACCCTTCTCCCCCTTAAATAGGTACATTATATGAGTTAAGGAGGAGTTAGTCAGCACCTGGACAGACTAAAGGTCAAAAATTCCATCTGTTTGTGGAAAAAATCTGTTTTTATGTCTTTTATCCCATTTCTTATCTTTTTGTAGAAGAAAAAGTCAACACCAAAGCTTCATCTAATTTAAATTTAGGGAAGCAGGTTTGATTTATGGGAGTTGCATGGGCTTAGGAGGAGCTGGGAGCCCCCCTTAATTAGCATGCAATTTTACTCGATCTCTAGGAAATGTGATTAAATTAAGTCGGAATTGTAAAACTTCCAGGAGCCCTATGTAATGCAAATTGAAAAACTTCAGTGCCAGTTGTCCTCTTACCATCTGTAAATGACAATTGAGGCGATTTCTTTGCCAAAATAAAGTTGTATTGAAAAATGGGACGCAGGGTTGCGTACATGGCAAAAGGCAATGCAGAACACTACAGAGCAAAAAAGTCAGGATCAAGACTGACAAACTATTCCCTTATTTCACATGGAAGGTAAATAGAAAGATATATTGCACACAGATGCCTGAAAACACTGTCTCATGCAGCAGAATTAGACACACATGAATACTTAAATCAACAGAACTTTTATGTGTGACTAAACCAAACTCATAATGGATATACTATATCAGCTATGCTGCATCTGTCTCTGGCTATCAAAGCTTCCTTTTTCTGACCTAAGGGAATGGTAAGTCACTCATAAAATGCAAGATTCAGGAAAAAGGAGCGTTCTTTAAAATTTTGGAAATAAAAATCCCTGAACAGACCCATTCTGGTCACAAAGCGGAATACAATGTCAGGTAATACGCAGATGATCTGTTTGTAGAAGGCTGTCTATTTTCATCTGCTTACATTATGTGGGAGGAAACAGAAGGATCTAAATCTTGTTAAGTACCTTAAGTCTAGCTGATGCTTCTTTCTAAGAGCTGTTTTGATTGAAGCAATTAAGGCAGACATAAGATGGGAGAAAGGAGGATGTTGAAAAGTGTAGCTATTTCAAGATAATGCAATTTCTGATATGTACACAATACATTTTTGCTTAGGAACAATAATGAACTGTGGGAGGGGTCTGGGTACAAAGAACTCTGGCTTTGCATGAGCAAACAACACATTTGTACCTGAGAACTGAAGGAGGAAGAGTAGAAATTCTTGAAATCTTTTCTCTCTTATTGTGCAGACTTAGAGATTGTGCTTCTTCCCCGTCTTCATAGCTGCTTCACCACTAGATGTGGACATACAATGAAGCTTAGAGGCTTTCTGCTTTCTACCATTTGCATCCTGCTGCAGTAGCTGCCAGGGATGGGCAAGACAGTTTTACCTCATTTCTGCCTCCCCAGGTTGCACTGCATCCTGACTTGTAGCCTGCTGGCTTCAGGGAGATGATGCCCTGGGTAGGTGGGGCTACAAGTTACCTCGTGTCTCTTCTGACAGTTCTGTGAAAGAAGCTGCTGTGCCACAGTGTTTTAATGGTTCTTTCTGCCAATAAGTACTATTCATTCTTTTCTATGCAGAAGAGAAGTAAATAAAATGTAATGTAAAGGCTCCCAGGCTTAGATGTCAACGAAATTTTCTCAGAACAATTGTCTGGCCCATGAATAATCATATCTAGTCTGTTTGACCTGAAAACACAATTTAGTTACATCCAATTTGCCTCACTACGCTCATGGGGCCATAAAGGAAAAATAGAAGCTTCTGAATAAGAAAATCAAGGCCAGCTCACTAAAACTAGTATTTTCTACAAATATGAACCCTTCTCATTTTGCCTGTCTAAATCAGTTTAAATGATGCAGAATATTAGCAGGGCTCAGATACTACCTGGATCCAGTACTTACCACACAATGTTGTACAGTCAAAACAGGTCAGACAGAAATGAAGTTAGGCGTCTTACAGGAGCACAAGGGAAGAATGCTTAATAGATTTTGAGGTTACTTTGAATTTAGGAGTTGGCTTGCAACATGCAAGGGTATGTTAGTAAATTCATAAAAATCTGTCACCTTCATAACATTTTTCAGTAAAGCCTTTTCCTCCCTGACAGTTTCCTACAGTTTTGGCAGACTGGAGGTACGCACCTGTAACATTGCTCTGTCTTCTTCAGATCTGGTTCCCTGATACATACATGTGCTTTTACTTTGTGTTGGTATTTTGCTGTAGTAACTAGAATTGCATGCCTGATCCAGACTATTACAATCGTTTGTTTGGGAAACATCCTCTTATTTCAGTAACTTTGATTGTTGAATTGCACTAAGGGGAAGCACTCTTTATAGGTATATTTGGGAGTAGAACATCTTGTGCTATGAGATGATAATGAAAGAGGTGATGGTAATAATGTGTTATGGAGATGGATGTTTACAAAACAGCAACATTCCAACTGTGGGCAAGCCAGTAAGAAAGGAAAAATATGAGCCCTTTACAGATAAGCAAATTAAAATCCAATCATTTGCACAGCTTTTAAAAAGTAATTTTAGCGGTTTGTGTGACATTAGCATATTAATTTTAAAGCAGATTCTTGGGCTAATTAGTATTAGTTCATAAAGATATAATTTGACATTTCAATGTTGGTTTTTTTTCTGTAATTTTCAATATGATCATATCAAAGAAAAGATGGAGAAAAGTGGCTTTGGTGTCCAGTCCAAAGTCACAAATTATTACCTGGTTTCTAGATCACAGTATAAATTACGAAATGTGGTATTTCAGATTTCATACATGAAACATGAAGTTATGTCTGAGAGAGATGAAAATATTTGAATTCCTCTTCTTTAAGGCTGCAATCGTTGGTCAGTGAAGAAAAGCTTGCTTTGATATTATGTTTGAAAAACGCACTTGTCTGGAATAAGAACTTTGTTTTTCCATATTTGAATTTTCCTTTAAAGAATGTGGAAGACTTTTATCAGCTGCTTTTTTAAGGGAGTGGCCTTAATCACTTCTCACCTTCTTTTTATTTGTTGAGCAAGTATCAATTTGTATTTTCCTCAGATGCCCTATCTGATTGATTGACATACCTGCTTTGAATTAGAACAGTTATTCCACTCTACAGATGTGAAGTCTTCTGCTGCTTTATTTTTTTGAATGTGAGAACATCTCAGGTACCCAAAATCAAATAAATTCACCTTTTTGAGATTATAAAAGTTAGTTTAATGAAAGATATTATCTCTACAGACCTTACTTGACTTCAGATAACAAATAACACTCTAAATTCTCTTTCTGACACTCTTGTTAGATCGCTCCAGATAAACACTGCTAATACTCTTGACTAGGTTTTCCTTATGTCTATATTATCTCCAAGTTGACTTGGTCATTAGGAAAGAATTAATGACAACTGCCTTTTTCTTATAGGGAAGTTTTTCTTAGCAAGCTGTTCTAAGTGTTTTTGTAGGTTTCAGGTAGGGCCTTGAATATCTCACACTGCAATATTTTTTTTCTCTGGAGGCAGTGATTGCTATTCTTTTTATTGACAGAAGACCATTAAAGAGAGTGGTCATGTGCCAAAATCAACCAAGCATAAGTCAGGCCACCTTCTGATTCCTTTATCATGACACCAGGTTGTGAAATATCTTTCTTTACTAATATAGTCTGGTCAAGTTTTGCTGAAGGTACCAAATTCCAGTTGGTTCCACTTAAAGAGCCTCATTCAAAGAGTTGCAACCATTTCAGCTTAGTCATTCATCACAGCACGATATTGGAAATGTTTGAAATGAGCTGAGGAACAGCTGCTGCAGAGGAGAACGCTATATTAGAAGTGCCATAACAAGTGAAAATGCAAGTGTTGACCAAATACAGATAAGGCTGAAACAGCATCTACTCATCTATGAAACAGATGATTGAGGCTGAACTTCACAGACTTCAAGGCTGCTGTGAATCACAATTGTCATATAGCCTTCACAGCTCAAAAAAAGCACACTGCAGAATTTGGAGAGTTGAAGAAAATTAATCTGAAAAAGAGTAATAGTTTAACTCCCAATAGTCCAGAGATTAATTTCAGTTTCTTGGAAAAGAAAAGTGCTTTCTCAAGCACCTCTGTGACAGACTTGGTCACAATTCCTTGGAAATTCTTGCAGCCTTTCCTTTATTGAGAAAATTAGCTTCTAGCCCTGTAAATGAAAAAAAAAAAAATCCCTATTTTGTGTTTCCTTTGCACCACTTCCAGCTTTATCTGTTTCATCAAGGTAATCAGGGTAGATATATTTGCCTTCCCTGTGGAAGAGTCTTACATTACAAATGACGTTCCTCAATTCGCCTCCTTTCCTGCCACTCCCTGTGTTTTCCCTTAGCATCTGACATGGCAATGAGCAATGTCACAACTCTCCTTCAAGGCAGAAGGATTGTTCATGCTGCTGTTTGAGGACAAGAGACTGCAGCATTCCTTAGACTACTGGGATTAAGTCTTCACATTCTAAAGTAGTACAGGAGTAGAGAGCGTTCCTTTGTAGGATCGTGGTGTCATCCTTACAAAGTTATGAAATCAGGCTCCTTGTTTTCTGGTCTATGGCTCCACTTTTGAATGGAGAATGGATGGGTTAGTGTTTGCCTTCAGCTCCTCTACAAGAGTGTTGATGAGGAGATACTAGGCTTGATCTGTGGCAGTAAATTGCTTGCTCCTGGTACCTGTGTGCCTAGTAGGCTATAAGAGAGATGTAGGGGAAGGGATGTGGAAATTCAGGAAGAGTTTTCAGGCTATCATTTTTTTTGGTAGTCTTTGAAGGAAGTAGAGAAAAAAAATAATATCTTGCTTTTCTTCTTAGTACATACAAATCTGACGTTGTAAGTCCTTTTTGGTGTCTGGCTTTCCCCATAAAACGACTGTATATGAAATTCTGATACTTCCCTTGGGTTTTTATGTCCAGTACACATTGGAAATTTGGATCCACAGATACTTGTGAAATATCTAATGGTGCAGGATAATCTACGTGGGCATTTAGAAAATCCAAAGTGTTGAATAAATCTTCTTCAAAGAATGCCAGTCAGAAGGATGCTTGGTCTTTTAAAGTAAAAAAAGTGAATTCACTCCTGTGAAAACATGTAATCATTACTAGTAATATTATGAGTCTGTAAAGCAAGAGATTAACTGTAACCAGTTAAAAGTTTTTTTATTATTTATCTAAGAAACTGATGATGATGCAATATGCTTTACTGCATCTCTTTTCTATTTTCTCTGCAAACGATGTGTTCTGTCAAAATTAGACTGTTTTCCAATGCAGAACTAAAAATTTTATAGATTACATTATTCTGTCTCTATTTAGCCACACTTCTAACACTTGTCAAAAACATTAAGCAAAGAGGCATGATGTTATTCTAATCCCTTATTTTCTTATGAAAATTTTTGACATGAATTTTTGTGTGGTTTTTCAAGTCACCAGACAGCTGATATATAAAGGACTTTTGCATGACATCTGTACTGTAATCGGTATTGACTGAAACATGTATGGTGGGTTGCTAGGTAGTTCAGCCTCACCTGTTCAGTATCACAGTGATTCTGTGGTGTTTATGAATAGTAGTAGCTGTTATTAAAAAGTACCAGGTCATTTGCACTCAATTCGTATTATGTTAGCCAACAGTAATTTTTTTTCCCATCATATCATCTCTGGACATCTTATTTCATGGTATTAATTTTTCACTTTGATGTACCTGATTCAAAATATAACAGGACCAGGGATCTGAAATAGGATAAAAAAATGAGGATAGCTCATTTTGGTCATTTAGGCTTCACCATTTAATTTCATAGACTGAAAAGAAATTATATTCCTTCTCTGATTGGATAAGCATGTTAGCAGTTATCAAATAAACAGTTACAGAAGCAAATTTAGATGCATGAAATTGAAATTTGTTTTGTCGTGAATATATACAGAAATTAACTTAAGGTGGGTCAAGAAAAGTGTAGCTGGAGAAGATTAAAAAAAAAATCACCTGAAAAACCCCTCAAAACAAAAAGATCTCTAACTGAAATTTTCACAAGACTGAGATGTTAGTGTTGATGTTCTCAGTTTGCCTAATAGATTTTGGAGTGCAGAGATCCTAGTGCATCCTTTTTCAGAGGTTGTGAAGCCTTTGGAGCTAACCGGGATCCTTCTTGATCAATATTTAATACTTCAGTAGGTAGAGAGTGAAAGCCTGATATGACACTGAGCAATGCGGTCAGAGAAGACACCGTATGGTGATCCTGAATGTGCCTAATGTCACATTGTATCAGAGTTATTATTACCGTGATATCCAGTGTATTTGTTTATAGTGACAGGCCTATAGAACACATACAGGAAAAAATACTGAAGTAGAGAAGCCTTAGCCAAGTGTGCCAGCCTTTGGTAACTTTAGCTATGGCCTTCTGCACTGATCTGACAGCCAGGCGTGACCAAACACAGTGCTGCAAAAAGCAAGGAGAGAGAGGGTGGAATGAAACTGTGGAATACTTGGATTATTATATCTCAAGGTCATACAACTTCTTTTAAGTAACTGATATATTAATGGTAGTTATCCAAGGCATCTCAAGAGGAGTGTAAGTGGATTAATTTATTTGATGTTTTTTATAAAAATATCAGCCTATTCCTGACACTTTTTTTACACCTTTTTGTTATTGTTCTGTACAGGAAGTATTAATCTGTTCTATTAAAGATAACTCAAGAGAGGATTATTTAGCAGGAGAATCTTAAAAACTTTTCAATCAAGTGACCTTTTGACATAATTATACAACACAGAACACAACTTGGAGTGTGTGTGTATTCTGTTGTGACAAACTGAGGTCTCCCCTGTATCCTCTTCTCCAGGCTGAGCAGACCAAGTGATTTCAGCCTCTCCTCATATGGATTCCCCTCATGTCCTTTTGTCATCTTCCTGGCCCTCCTCTAATAGCTTTGTACCTTTCCTACATCATGGCACCCAGAGCTGTCCCCAGCACAGAGGTGAGGCTGCCCCAGCTCAGAGCAGAGCAGGACAATCCCCTCCCTTGCCCAGCTGGCCATGCTGGGCCTGATGCCCCCAGGACAGGGTTGGCCCTCCTGGCTGCCAGGGCACTGCTGGCTCATGTCCAACCTGCCACAGACCAGGACCCCCAGGTCCCTTTGTGCAGCACTGCTCTGCAGCATCTCATTCCCCAGTCTGCCCATCCCAGGTGCAGAATCTGGCTCTTGCCTTTTGAAACTTCATATGGTTGGTAATTGCCCAGCTCCCTAATTTATTAAGGTGTCTCATCAGGGCCTCTCACCTTCAAGGGAGTCAATTTAGTATCTAAATTTAGTATCTAAATGCTTCAGCTTCCTTTCTAAGATTGGAAATCATTCAGAATAACCCTACCCCAACATTCATTCCTCTTTATTTTGCATGAACCTTTTGTACATCGCAGTGGCTGTGCAGATTGAGGGGAATAGGTAAATCTAAGAATATGAAACCAATTAGGATATTTTTGTGTCAGCCCTTCAATGTTTTCCATATTCTACCACCATAATTCCAAGGATATCCTCATTGTGTCCATAACTGTAGCAATGAGATCAGTTATGACAGTGAGTGACATCTAAATCAAGAGTGAGGGAGGTCTGTAGTTCTCCTGTACATGTTCCTGGGGACTTCCAATGAATGTTTTCAGTTCTGGGGTGAATTTGTCAATTTCATTCAATAAACTATGTTTCTTTTCATGTAGAAATGGAGCAGAGCCTGTCTGAGGTTGCCCTTAGCTACTGTGCCAGGGGATGATCTAGAAACTGCGTGCAGCAAGATAAGCCTTGATTGCAGAAGGGCAGGGACTAGAAAAAGCCTGGCATTCATTCTGTGGGATCATGGATAGAAGTCCAGCTTTAACTTCAGCACCCCATGAGAATGTGAATCTGTAAAGACAGGTAATTATAGTTGTGTGGAGTCCTTCCATGTAATTATCCAATATAGAAAATTTGAAAATCTATGCCAGCAGTCAGCCTGCTGAGAGTCAGCAGGGGAGAGTGTATTTTATAGGCAAACATAGCAGCAGGCAGCCAGGAAGGGCTCAGTGGAGAGGGAAAGCTGAATGACTTCACAAAAAATGTGTCCCAGCCTGGAAACAAGAACTGTATTCTTCTAGGGTCAGGAAAGAAAGTCAGAAAAATTAGAAGAATTGGTCCCATTCTCTGTTGCTCTTTCACTGCTGTGGCGTTCAGGAAAAGAGAAAAAATAGGAAACTGGTGGGATGGGAAGAAGTAGGAACAGAATCCATGTGGCCCAGAGCCTGGGCTTCAGATTAGATTTCAGAAAGCCAGATTCTGCTCTTGTGCTTTCTGCTTATCTAGTACTTAGCTTTTTGATTCATGATATCTTATTGCCTCTATTTCATCTCTATTGCCTGCCTTGTTTGATTGGACAGTATCAAAATACAACATCAGCAACAACAACAGCACCCAAGAGAAACGCTTTCAAAAATGTTTCTTTTACATTTTGTAAAAAAATTACCAAAGGCCAGAGTATGTCACGAGCTCAGGTCTGAATGCCATTGTGTGACACATGAAAACTCTGTTACAAGTCTTGGAGCTGAGCTGAAGAAGCCCTGCATATTTTCTCTTGCTCTCCTGTCCTGACTGTTGAGATTCATCTCACTTTACTTTAGGGTCCAGATGCAGTCGCATGACCAGCAGAATCTAGGTCTATTTGAAGATGTTGTACAGTCATGAAATTCTAAATAATGATGGTGTGTTTGAGCCAAGAGTTCCAATAGCTCTGCTCTTCTCTGAAGTGGCTGTGTGAGGCACCAGGAGGTGTACAACGGCACCTAACATGACACAAGATATCCATGCTTAGATAACCGAGATTGTTCACTGGGGATCTGTATCTAAAGTACTCATCCTGTTCTGCTTTATAGTGAAGGTCTAATCAAACAAACTTTATTGACTGCCTTGGCAGACAGTGAATTGCATTTATACTCCACTGGCTGCATTAATTCAACTTCTATTGACAGCAAAAACTCCGTGATTTCCGTTCAGATGTGCATACCTGCACCATGGACATCCAGAGTGAGTCAGGCAAATCACGGCTTGCTCTCAGTGCACTTGCTAGAGGATGGGGAGCCAGACACCTAACATGACAAATGAAGATGTGTAGCACCAAAAAAGTTATATCAAACTGATGGAAAAAAATGGGGTATGCCAACATTTTTGAACAATGGGGTTTTATATTGTTTTTTCTCCTCACTTGATTTGCTTATTTGCTCTGTCAGTCTACATTGTAAGATGAAACTGTTCAACAGTTGTCTCTTCAAGGATTTCAGTTCAAAGTATGCATAGGATGAAACAAAGAGAAAAAAGAAATCCATTTTTATGAGATCACATTTGACTTTTGTTACAAACACCAAAGGACAGAAAATTAGTCTAGAATCCTTCTATTCTGGTATGCCAGCAATCACATGGAAAAATATAGGAAATCTCACCATTAGGCAAAATATTAATTTTCAAAAGATGATTCAAACTTTTCCCTATCGGTGAAACAAACACATACTTACCCATCTGACCTAAATGTTAGCTCTCATGAAAATCCATACCCTTAATCTCAAAGGTGAAGTTGGATCAGTGATTACAGCATATCTATGTCTCAGATAATTTGTAATTTAAAGGAAGTAATGCTGAAAATTCTCTGAGCTTCATTCTGTACTCACTGTTCTTTCACAAGATGCTGAGCTTTGATTTTAATAGTCATCGAGGTGACATCTGGTAGTCATCCATGACAGAGTGCTAGTACATGTTTATGACTGTTGATCTGAACCTCCAGGACAGTCTGAAAGTGTTAGGGAAAAAAATATACAAGAATACAGTAATGGAGACTTTTCATTGTTAGAAAACCAAGGGTTAATTATCACACCTACTCTTTGGTCTCCTATTTACTAAATAGTGTTGGGTAGGTCATTTGTGCTTCTTTTTCATAACCAAGCACATTAAGCAGCACAAATTATGCCTGCAAGAGCTTTCCATTACAATTCTACCCTGTTTCCTCATTCATATGTACCTGAAGTGATAATTGAAATCTGAAGCTGTAATATGCAGAGCTGTGAAATGTGTGTCAGCCTACTGAGTCCTCTACTCACCAGCCCAGAGCAGAAGGTAGCTTCCTAGTTATTTGAAAGCATTATGCTACCAACAAGATTCCCAGTCTTAGAGCAGAGACTGTCTTCTGTTCTCACCAAATACTGAATTAAAGTGTATATTTCAGGGTAGGGAGTAGGATGTTTAAGCTTGAGGCATGAGAAAGAATATCTATTGGTGTTTTATTCCCATACCATTTTCCTGGTTAATCAGATAAGTAGTATGTTGCAGATTTCTCTCGACACACTCCTAATTGAGCAGAGAGAGAATGTCCATTGAGAAGGGGCAGGACCACAGGTGAAAATTAGTTTAGTGTGATTTCTCACATACACTGGTGGTATCTGCAGTTATTCCAGGCTCATGCCAATACCACATACTTTTATTTACCCATCAGACAAACACAAGGGTGTCCACTGAGCAAGATGCTGGATGAGATGCACAAAGTTCAAATGACTAAAAAACCATCTGGGATATAGCTTTGAATCCAGTTCAACAGTGGAGCCTCCAGAAGGGGATTCTGTGGAAGAGGAAATTTTTGTATTGTCTATTTTTTTATTCCTGTAAATAAGCTTTGCATCTTCCTCCCTTTTTGTTTTGCTGTGCTGGCAGGATTTCTCCCTTTCATTCTTTTCTCAGCAGCACAGAGAAGTTTCCCTCCAGCCTGCAGGTGTGCTGGAGGCCATTGTTGGGTAGGTGCCCAAAGGACTCGAGCCTTGCTAGTGCCCTCACCCATAGTACTGCTTCTCCAGTAATGGATACAGCCTGCTGGGGACAGGGACAGGGACACTGGGATCAGAGCTGCCTGGATTGGTGGGAAGGGCTGGGAGCATGGGTCGTCTGCATGGAAAACAGTAGTAGGATGTATATAAGGAAAACTTGGCATTGCTGCAGAGAGGGACAGAAAATACTGAGGCAGAGGAAGATCAGACTCTAAAATCCATAATGAAAAGTGAAGTCCTAATCAGGAACTGATTGTTATGGGGAAGGATGGTTGTTAGAGAAAGTTTCTTTTGAAAAACATTTTTCAACCTGCGTTTGTTTGCATTTAGTTTTGAACCAGATTGTACTTGCAGAACAGAGTATGTGTTTAAACTCTGCTGAAAGCCTGTAGCCAATAAAAGAGATAAAGGCCTTCTGTTCCTCACATTACACAATAATAAGAAAGGAATTAATAATGCTGCTCTGAAAAAAAAAACACCTCTATTTAGATAGCTTTATGCAACAATAACAGGAGTCTGCCCATGAGCTCAGTGTATTCTCTATTTACTATGTACACTATGCGCAAATTACAAAAACATGCTTGAGCCTCCGGAATTGCAAAATGCACAACCTAATTAATCAGAGTTTGACAAAAAAGCAGAGTCTGCTTTGCCTCACATAGAGGAAAGATAATTTTGTCATTCAGGGACAAGCCTGTGCTAGAAGACAGATGATTTTGACTCCTAACTTAGTTCACTCAGTTCTGCTTCAATTCTTCCTGGAATAATATTTCAGATTGACCAAGCTATCAACGTCAATAATTAAAATTTGAAGTTGGATGCTGGGAGGTAGAGGGAGAAGCATGAGTACCTTTTGAATAGGTGAATGCTTAGCTCAATCCAGAATTACTTTTTGGACTTTATCTTTCTGTAATATAAATAATTACACATCATGTACAACACAAGAAATGGATGAGTTGCAGCTAGTGCAGAGGCAACATCCTCTATAAAAAAGAGTGAGCTTGTCTTCAGAGTTCCTTCTGTAAGGTTTAGAATTTATTTTATTTTTCATGTCTTCGTGTTCAAATTATTTGTAAGATCTGTGGGATACAGTCCCCGTGTACATTGTGAATTTCTTAGTTGTTCCTGGAACTGGGTAAGTTTCTCTCTTTATATGACAAGTGAAACAGCAGGAGCATTTTCAGTAAGGACTTCTCAGCCAGTAGCTACACTTAAAAACAAATAATTGGTTAGTACTGTATGTGACAATCATAGATCAGCAGGCTGAAAAGCGAAACTGTGCATAAAGCTAAAGCTAGGAAATCAATCTCTCAAACTCCTTGAAGCATATTTATTAAATTATGGAAATTCTAAAACAAAATGAAATCTTCTTCGAGAGCAATAGTTTATGGTATCCTATCTTTCATAAAATTTTGCCATGTTTTGCCATTTTGGCCTTTCCAGAGATCTCACAATAGTGTTATTCTTAGCTTTAGTTTTACGTTGCTTTGTTCAGTCACTGGTCCAAATTAACCACAGAAATGTGAAGCATGAGCATTGCTGCATGTTGTGAGCACTGTAATGATAGTCAACATTTGCCCGTATCAGAGATTATATTGTTGTTGTTTTCTGTTTAATGAAACATCTCAAAAGTTTCCCAGTGCAACAATTATCTTGTGAATGCTGGTAATATATTACTTACATAACCCAAGTTTTTGATGGATGTTCACAATTTTTAAAGCATATAATTTTTGGTTTTCTCTCTCCGCCTCCGAGAGGTGTACCTAGGCAGACTTAGGGTACCATGTACATCTGTAAATGAAGAAAGATATGAAAATAAAAAGATAAATGTTTTGAGAGATGACACATTTTGAAAGTTGGGTTGAGGTTTTTTGTAAATTATATGACCTACATAGAAAAAGTGATAGAGGAAGTCAGAAAGAAAGCTTTACTGGCACAACCTTTATATAACTCTCTAGTGTTATTCATTTCTATATATCTTTAATGAAAAATGGGATATGAACTGGATTTTATTGCCATTTTGAAAATGCAGCATATGGAATTTTTTCAGCCTTACATTCTCTGAAATGCATGATCAAACTCTCTTTTAGATTTCCTTTCTAAAGATTCTTTCAAAAAAGGTTCAATGGAGGAAAACATCTTTGAAAAAATGTTTTTGTAAAGGGAAAATTTTAAAGGAGTTGGACTCTTAGTGCATGTTAACATATCCTGTTGTTAATACCACAGCATTTTCATGTAAAATAATGATAAGAAAAATATTTTCCATTTCTCAGCATTTTTCTTCCTGTATGAACAGATTGCTATTCTCCTGTCTGCACAGAACTTGCACCAGCTGTATCAGAAATTTAGCACAGGAAAAGAAAAAAGGTCATTTACATTGCAGATCCAACAGTAGCGAGTACTCTTCAAGTCTTTGGCTACAGATGATCAATATAAAAAAGAAATAGTTTCAGGTTATGTAACATTAGACGATGGGGTCACACATTAGGAACTATTCTAAAAATAAAAAGGTTTATAAAGAAGAAAGAAAAGAATGAGATGTACTTTCCTGGTCCTAATTTTTTGCAAGCTAAGGGTATGTTTTTCTTAGTCCAACCTGATGAAATTGTCTAAAATATCACTTTTTGATACTTTAGCTTAAAGCTTGATGCTTAATAAATCTGATTTTCTAGAGGATGTCCTCTTAGACAATAACTATTCTGCAAACTTCTCTACAAGAATGTAGAATACTGTTTAACTTATATGTGGACATATAGTTTCCTTGAGGTCTAATATATTTCTGAAAGACCTTCAGCTAGAAGTAATAACAGCTAGTAAAGAAAATTCAAATTTTCTTGCACAAAAACAAACAAAAAAAAATCAGGAGTCTTGCTCATCTTCTTCATTTTCAAGGCTCTTTTTCCCTGAGGATTTTGAGAAAAAGGAAAAGGAATAAGGCAGGAACACAAAAATATCATTATATATAAATAAATATATTTATTTATANACAGTTTTAGATAGATTTTCCATGGAAAATATCACTATTTTTCTTTGGGGAAAAATAATCCTTGATAGAAGAGCACAGATAATTTGAAATATTTTGGGGCCACAGATCCTCAGGGCAGAGGTTTGATAATCCCTGTCTGCAGTCCTTGACAGTGCCACCAGCTCTGAGGCTCTGAGGAACTGTCTTCCCTCACAGTGCTTCATGGAAAGTGTGGTCCTATTTGGAGGTCCAGGCTGTAGAAGAAAATGGGACTGTGACTCATTCTCCTGCAATGGCCTTGAATAGCCGTAGCAAAAAACCCTTTATAAGTTAATGTCTATAATTTAATTTTCTAACCAACGTAATATCTTTTTGACTTTTGACTAAAAGAAAATTTGCATGGAAAAAGTTCTATTTTTTTATTCTTAGTTATGTCTCAGGTTCTTGTTATTTAGATGTACCTGTGCCATTTCGGGGTTCAAATGCCTTAGGTTTTTATGACTTTACTGGTGACCACTGACATGGATCCTGCTCACCTCATCCAGAAGCTCTCATCTGTATTACAAATTAGTCCTCATACTGGTGTCCATGAAGAAAAGAAAAAGCCCAGTTGGGCAATGATTTAAAACAATATTTCACACACCCCTCAGATCACAAAAAGGGATTGGAATTTCTGGAGGGAGTAGTAGCCATCTAACTAATTACTTTAAGCAAAAAAATCTTACAGTCAAGGTCAGACTAGAAACACAGTGAGGCAGGGTATATTTTATTACAGGGAGCCTCTCAGTGTTTTGATTATGCTATTAGTTCCATGTAAGTGTATTAACTGAAAAGGCACGATTAGCTGAATAAATTTCAGGAGGGATGTGAAAGCTGCTGTCAGCAGTTAGAATACAGATGCCAGTTTTTGCCTAGCAAGGCAAGAAACAAAAGTTTAAGGTGGAACCTCTCAGAAAAGATACCAAAAAAAGGGAGAGGAACTTTTATTTGATTTCTGCGTGTCCAGATAGAAGCAAAGCCTCTTTGATCAAATGGCAAGAAAAAGGACAGATAACATAGTCCTTTGAAGGTCAAGTCAACCTTTTAAAATTAATCTGGAGAACATAGCTCTAAAAAAAAATTCAGTAGCACAGTGGTGAGGCCTTGTCTGAAAAATTTTTGTACACTGACAACTTATGTTCAAATAAGAAAAAAAAAAGTCAAAAAAACCCCAATAAAACCACAACATTTATTTTGATATTTTAACAATAAAGAAAGCTGAGTCTGCTTCAGGGTATATTTAGGGACTTGAAAGGTAAGACTGAAATTTCATTAGATCACCATTATATTCTTTTGAACACTTAAAGACAAACACTTCAACCATGTTGCCATGAACTCAGAAATTCCTCCTTTCTTTTTTACCTCTGCCTCTCCTTGTACCTCTGAGCATTCACCTGCTCTTTATGCTACTCCTAGTATTTGAGCTAATCTTCTGATCTTTAATGTTGTCACTGCAGAAAGAAGAATTTGAGAAAGTTAAAAATTAGAGAGACTACATCTGCCTGGACATGATATCAGAAAAAGCAGATTTTTTTCAGTGATGTGAAGGAAGAAGAGCTGAACCCATGCAAGAATTCCAGATGTGTATAACTAATGTGTTTGGGGTGAGAAAGGTCTCCTGCTGTGAACAAGGCTTTGATGTTGTCTTTGACTTCCTATTTGCAAGGAGTCAGGACTGCCCATCCTTGGTGCTGCTGGCAGAGGCCGTGTTCCCACATCCACACCTGTGCTGCAGAGCTTGCAGAAGAGAAAGCAAGGCAGAATGATGGGGACAGGTTAAGAAAATACTGAAAATTCTCTCCCTGAACATAAGAGAGTTCTCCAGAAGAAGGAGACAAGCGCTCAAGACAAGAAGCTTGGGGGAAAATCTGGTGTCCCAGGGCCATCAGAGGTGACAGCAGTTCAGTCCCTCCAGCCCAGTGGGCTGTTTCCAGCTGAGATGTGAGCAAATGTGGCCCCAGATTCTTTCTATTGCCCAGGACCTGGTGTAAGACTTTTTTGCAAAAGGTTTGGTTCCCACTTTCTTGTGAGATGAGAGAACATGTCAGGAGGGATTCTTTGCCTCCTTTAAGTTTAATGTCAGGTGCTATAAGTGGATCAGACGCTTCAGAGTCTCTTTTACAATGGCACAAATCACAAGTGTCTGCCCCTCCAATCCTCTCTTCCTTTCCTGTTTGTTCTGGATGAGTTGGCTTTTTCTTTTCAATGCAAAAAGGATGAAATCTGGGATACCTGTTTCAGTACTCTGATTTTCTCATTTTGACTGGATTTTCATTCCAGCCGTGCTCTTTTCGGAAAATAATAGAAGCAACTAGTTTCTTTTACCAGATTTATTAATAGATACTTGTAAGAAATCACTGATTTGAACTTTGTTTATTCAGTAAGTGGGACAAACACCTAGAAAGGAAGAATTTTTTTGTTTTCCTTTGAACTTGATTGCCTTTGTCTGTGAAAAGGTGTTTTGAGAGATAATGATGCCAAGTTGGTTTTGCATCCATCAGATATACATCTTAGCCATTTAAATTTACCTATTTGAAGCCTATGAAAGGCTGGGGCTACAGCACAGAAACAGAGATGAATGAGAAGCAAAGCTTTAGAAATGGAAAAACATGCACCAATTATACTATTGAGTTAAGGCCCAAATGAAGAGTGTGTGCATATACTGTATTTTAAATTTTTTTTTTTTTAAATAGCTCACATTTGCTTTGGCCTCTAGGCCAAAAAATTACTCCTCTTGAGTCTGTGAATTATTGGGTGGGAAGGCATCAATTGCAGCCAAACTAAAGTCATGGGTTTACCAATGAGAGATGGTTCTGAAAGCTCTCACTGTTTGAAGAAATCCTGTTGAAATAATTGTCATCACTATCACAAGTCCTATTTACAGAATTAAGTAGACACTTTGCTACAGCACAGAAAATTCTTTATCGTTTGTGTTTATTGAGACTTCTATGGTGTATATAGAATGAAATAAAAGCACACCAGTCACTGTTATGAATAAAACACATCAAACTCAGTATGAATTACATTTATTATAAACTCTGATTTGTATGGAAAAATGAACTACCAAAATCCCCAGAGTGAAATTATTTGATGCCTTTTCCTCAGTCAGTGATCCTTTCTATAGATTATTTTAAGGTTAGTTATTAAACTCTAAGCAAACACTCGACTGATATTTTTGGGTCATGGGAGAGCAAGCTGTTAAGAGGTAACAGCTATGAGCAAAGGTTCCCTAAACTGGCCTCTAACTGTTTTTCAAGCTTACCAAGACAACCAGCAGTCAACACATAATGCCCTTTTCTAACTCTGTTGGAAGTGAGAATGAGACTTTGAAAGGCTCAAAACAGCCCAACATTGCATAAGGGGAGAAAGGCAAGGTGCTGCTCCAGAGCACGATCCCAAGGTCAAGACAGGAGATAGAACTGTAGACTGTGGCTATCTCTACAGGGAAATACATTAGGTCCATAGTAAAAGTCTAAATTCTACCAATTACTACCTAAAATTGTTTGTTGTTCCAGATGCCTAGAAATAGATTGCCTTGGTTAGATTCTGCCTTCACATGCCTCAAGAATGTTCTCTTTGCTTTTGATCAGAGTAATCTAGCCTGCAAAAGCATGGATGAGTGTGCTTACAGCAGCATTGCTTCTTGGCATTTTATAGATTTTGTGAGATCCTAGTCCCTTTGGAAGGTATTTAGTAGTAGTAGTAGTAGCAGTATTAATATTGGTATGATTTGTTTTAAGCTTAGTGGGGAAGCTTCTATAATAGGAATGTTGTTTTGTTTATCATTTTGTAGGCTCACTAAGTTAGGAGTGTTCTGGAGCCTTGTGCTGACATGGAAGAAGTCTGAATCTCCAAATATAGGAAGTATCAGGCTAGAAGATGTGATGAGGTGGTTGCTAATGGGATTTCATCTCAATATTCATCAAGTTCTTATTCTGCAACAGAGACTTTGGGAATCTATTGTCATTGCCCACTTATCAAGTGCTTCTTTTGATGTCTCTTCCTCTCAGGCCTCAGAGAAGTGTGTATCCCAGACATCTCAGATTTTGAAATGAGGTTTGTGAACCATGGCAGTCACTCCTGCACTACAGAGTATGGAAATGGCTTCAGAAATGCCATGCTGGTTTACCTAAGTTCTATCATAGAAACAACATCAGTAGCATGCTTCTAAACCATGAAACAAAGATCATTTTGTCTGCTTGATCAAATTCTGACAAGTTCAGGAAACTGTTCCTTTTTGGAGATGACATAGTGCCTAGGACATTTAGGGTGAGTTTCTTTTAGTAGGTAATGTGGTAGGACCATCTCAGAAAATACTCCATGAAAAAAGAGAGCGTATTAGTGAAGTAAATGGCATGATCAAGTGGCTTTCCTATTGTTTTCTTATTCATGGCTTTTCTGGCTCATCTGCCAGTGCAAAATTTATTGATATTGTTTATGCACCACCATTTCTGCACAGACCATTTGCTCTAATTTTTCAAGATTTTGTAGCAGTTAATCTAACAGTTTATACTTTGGCAGAATTCCCATTAAAATGCATGTGTATGGTAAATGATTAAAGGATTGGGCATGCATATTGAGAAAGCTGATGACTTGCTACTTGTGGTAATGACTCTTGCTGTTCTTTTATCCTCAGCCACATGGCATTAGATGCTGCCTTTACAAAATGGTCTTTGTCAAGCAGGAGATAATCTGGAACCTCTTTTTTGACAAGCTGTTCTTTGCTGAAGCCCTGTGAGGTGCCCTGGTGTCCTTTTTCTGACTCTCCTTACCATGCTCTGAAATCCTCAAGCATCTTTAGATTTCAAAGATAAGCACATGGGGCTACATGGTGTACATTTTTCTGCTAGATGCAATCCTTTTTTTTTTAAGCTGTTCTTTCTGCTTATGCCTCTAATGTTTCTGTTTGCTTTTCTGCCATGTAAGAGAGATACATACAGGGTTATGAACTGCAAGAATATTTGGTCTGTTCACACACTTACTGTACCTCAGATTTACAGGACATTTCTTCTGGGAATAATTAGATCCTCTGTACATTGGAGAAGGTGTTTGCAGATTGTGGTAATCAGAACTAGATCAATTCAATTAAAGCTCAAAGCAAATTGCTAATATTTCTTCTGTATTGTCATTTGTAAGGCAAAAAAGAACTTCCCACTGATATAATACATTGCTGTGTTAATGTAGGCAATAGAAACTGTTTTTCCTATTGTCTATTTTCCCATATAATACCAGCACTTTGAAGAACTGACAGCAGAAGATGCCAGAAGCAGCCATTTGCAGTACACAATATTGGGGTTTATCAAGTCTGAATAATCAGAAGCTATGCTGTGTAACAAGATGATTTTTCACTTGGAAAAGCATATCAACAATGATACAAAGCCCATCCCAGCATTGAGGTAGGAGGCCTGTCAGATGGACAGTGATTATAGGAAATGGTATAGCACTGGTCCAGTTCAGAATTGTAAACTTTATGACTTGGTTCTTGGGCTGCAAGCTGAATCCAAGGTCTGAGCCACTGGAACAGCCTGGGAGTTAACAGTAAGGAAAATCTGACTCATGACTGTGTGAAATCCCAAAGTAAGATTTGGAATGAAACCTGTATTTGTTTAAGGATATATATCTTGGCAGGATTAGCAGGACATTACCAAAAATTGCTTGTGTTCAAGTTAATTTCTACAATGTAACAATAAAAAGTTTTAGGTCAGAGATCACACAGTTTGTTTTTCAGGAAAAGAAAATTAAATTTCTTTTTTAAAATTAATACCCATTTAATATTCACAGAGTTATCTTCTAGAAGATGATATGAAAACCCTTGCTAGGAAATTTTTATTAATTTTGAAAACTTGTAACAGTTTGGTGCTAGATCACACAACTGTAAGCAGCACAGACTGTACTGGCAGTGTGGGAGACTGTGCTGTGGAAAGCAACAGCCTGGAAAGAGTCAGCTGAAATAGGAGCAGTCAGTGATGGCTGAGGGAGTTAACATGCACACGGAAAGTATGACTGAGGAGGAGTGCAGATCTGGTACTGCTGCTCTGTGGGGAAGAAATGAGGAATGGGAGCCCAGGGTCCATTTTGTGGCCAAGAACTGCAAGGAGATGCACTGAGTCAAGGGCTCCCTGAATTACCTGCAGTGTGATTCCAGGGAGGCTCTTTTTACAGAGTCATAATACACTCACCAACTTGAGATAAATTTTAAGAGCAACTTGATAACAGAATTTAAGTGTTTCCATTGAAGTCAGATCTGTTCAGAGTGAAATTATTTAATCTATTCTTAGCAGTAAGGATAAGAGAATATTAGAAGTCAGAAGTACAGTGCAAGAGAACCTTTGGAAAATCTCTACGTACCTATTGCTGCAGAACTGTGAAAAAAGCCTTTTCTGGCCTTGCAACATGTGGCTATATTCTTCTCCCCACTTCCCCTCACCATTTCAATTAAGAGATGCGTTGTTGATCTTTGTGGAGAAAAATTATTTGGATTCTTTTTTCAGACCCAGTACTACTGAGTTGAAATAAAGTCATCAAATATAGACACTGCTACTTTCTGCCTTCAGATGCTTCCATCTTTCAGAGGCTTCCATCTCTTCCATTCTTGCCTACATGAAGGTACTTGGGAATAAAATCTCTGTGTGGTGTAATCCCAGCTGAATAAGAATGTTTGCACATTTGGTAACTTATGAATAATATACTCTATTTGCAGATATATTCAGAAAATGCTTTACTTCAGTTTAGTATTGTGAGGTTATCTCTAAATATTGACATATTTTAGGCACATATTCATATGTTTTGAAGGATTCTCCTTTCAATGAAGAATAAACATTTTTTAAAAGTATACTACAGCCCATCTCTGATCCTCCCTGGCATTTTCAGTCTATGCCAGGTTCCACAGTGCCAGTGAGAATATCAGGGTCAAACTGAAAGAGTGCCCCATGGGTCTGGTTCTGACCTGCTGCTTGAGACAGTGCCCAGCTGTACCTTTGTAAAGCTGGTGAGAAGTGGCTGAGCACTGAGCTACAGCAAGACTTTGATTTATAGAAATCCAAGGATAAATCAGAAGGCAAAAAGTTAATTCAAATGCTTTTCTTATAGCCATCTGACTGTACAGTGCTGTTCACAAGCAGTTTGGTCCAAAATATCTTTGTGTGGTTATGACAAAGTTTTGAAGGAAATATTTGGGTTTTTAGTTTTATTTTTTTTAACTTAGTTTGTTTTTTATATGCTAATAAATTTTGAATCTTTTGAAATAACTGTATTTGCAAACAGGAATATTACAATTTGTTCTTAATAAAGTAAAACATAAAAAATAGTAAATATAAGAAAAATTTCAAAACTTCAAAAATTTCATAACTTCAGTGATGATCAGAAGTGTCATCAATACTGAAATAAAGTCAAGTCAAGGCTCTTTATTTTCCAGAGAATCAGTACTTCCTGTTTTGTTTGTCTTATGAAGTACTATGCCATCCATCTACCTCAGCATCTTATTGTAACCTGCTTAATCACTTAAAGATGAACAGGGAAGGTGTTTTGGTTCCGATGACATTACACAAACAAATTATCAGGAGCTTGTGACGTTCACAAAAACAGGATTTCCCTACAAGGTTTTGTATGAAAAGCTAATACAGCCCCTTTCATCTCAGAGCACAATGCCTTCCTCATTAATCTGCCTTCTCTTTATCTTAATAATACTTAGCAGTTACATAATGCTTTGCATCCCCCAAGCACTGTACCCAAAATGAGGATCCTTTTTAGTAGTTAAGATGTGTATACCTGCTAACAGAATGCTATAGAAATCAGAAGTGCAGGTGTCTGTAAGTTAAAAAATAACTTTTAAAAAAATGGAGAGGGGAAAAAAAAAGGGGGGAAGAAATAATAAAATTAGAGTCTTAAAACAGTACTCACACTATTTTTTCATCGTTTACAGTGCTTAGATATCATGTTGATAAATGCCTTAGTACCACTGAGGAAAAGTGTATCATCAGTATGTGGTAATTTCACCTGAATATTGAATCTGAAAGAGCAACATGATGATAGTTTTTAGGTAGTCATTTCTCTTATATTTGTCTGGATCATTTGGTGACTTTTGCTAGGTCTATATTATTACGTAATGTGGACAAGTAAGATCTGTAGAAGTAGCAGTTGATGTTTAGGGCCTGACATCTGCAATATGCACATTTCAGTGGGTTTATACTCGGACTAAACTGGTCCCATGACCTGAGTGTCCTTTACAGCTGGATTGCATTAAGTACACTCCCAGGAGCACATCTTCCAGTTCAATTCCACCCAGAAGGAATCCAGGTCATACGCTCCGAGACCATTTTGTGGTGCAAATCAAAGCACAACCAAAAGAGACAATAGGCAATTTGCTTGAAAATCTCACTCTTCCTTTAAATTGAAACACCAAAATAGGCACTCCTCTGGGACTTGGGTGGAATGTACTGTTTCTAACTCATCAGAAGATCCTGTACTGGCACACACTGAGGAGCTAATATATCATTTTAAAGCACTGCTTGTTTTTAGCGTCAAGGAATATTCTTATTTCTTTATGGTTTGCAAGTAGCAGCTAGAAATAGAGGTGGGAGAGCTGAAATGAAAGACATTTATTTAATAAAGTACCTAAAGATATACAGTTTCTAGAGCTCACATTATTTAGTTCTTTGCTGAATCTGAGCCCACTAAAGTTCAGACTTTTAAAGGCTTGGTCATCTACAATCATGCTTTTCTGTGGTAGTCCTCACATATCTATCCCTAGTGTGATTTTGGCCATATGCAGAGATATGGATACCAACGGGGAGCCTGCTAGGCCCATGTGTTGCCTGCAGTGGTGTTAATCTTTTCCCAGAGAAAGACAGAGGCAGCCCCTGCAGTAGATGGCTGTGTAACAGTCCACCCCAGGCATGAGATCACCAGTCCTAATATAAGTTAGAGACATCAGATTTGCAACTAATGCACGAGTAGCACCTATTCCAGAGTGCTAACAATAGCAGTTCTGCCTTTGGGTACAAGCCAGATTCCAACAGAGTGTTAAAGGCCCTCCCTAGCAAGAGTGACCAGGGACCAGTAGACTCTGTAAGCATACATTTAGACCAGAGTTATCAGTCAGTGACTGGCACATCATAGGGATTGTCCAAACACAGCCAGATGTGCGCACATGACTGACAGCCAGCTAGAAGAGTATATAATTACTGACAATAAACACAAAGAATCACCAAAACCAGAGAAGAGCAATTTAATGTTGTTATATGATAAAATTGTCTCAAGTTATATGAGACTGGGAACCTCAAAAACTGCCACTAAGGAAGAAACATCTTTCTTATTGTTTTGTTAAAAGCTGAGAAACAGCCTGAGGCAGGAGGCTTTTATCCTGTCCAACTTTTTTTTTGTTTACAGTTTATAAGCCTGTAATTTTGCATGGCCTCATCCATGCAAATGTTCAATCCCTTTTTCAGTCATGCTAAGCTCCTGGCTGTGTTACTGCCTCATGAGCAGGTGTTCTAGAGCCCAAGCAGGAAAAATACACTTTCTTTTACTGGTTTTACATCTTTTGCCTTTTGCCAGATGTCGCCCTGTTACAGTGAAGTAATGGAGAAAGTACAGAGCAGCATTCAATTTACTACCTCAGTGCTCCTCATTAGTTTGTATGTCTCTATTTTGCACCTTCTTATTAATCTTCTCTTCATCTTTCAGTAAAATAAAGAGTCACTTTTATTTTTTCTTGGTTTTTTTGATTCCTGAAAGACATTTTCTCTGGAACCACCTTTTTGCTATTGTACTGTTTTTACTGCAGGAAAACCAGAACTCAGATTTCAGATGAGGGACTTGCCTCCACAGAATCTATCATCCTTACAAGCTGTCATCATATAACCCCATAGAAGTTCCTAATCTTTGCATAGATCTCCCTTCTCAAGAAACCTTCATGTTCCTCTCAGAGTGCTTTTGTCAGTGTTTTTGTTGAGCTTAATGTCGTCTTCTCTGCACACAGCCCAAGCTCTTTATTTGTCTTACACTATCACTCTATCACTCTCACTTCATCTTCTCCCTTGTTTCTTTGTGGCTTTGACCTCCTTGGCACTCTCTGACCATTTGCCCATGTGTTTTATCAGAGGGCATGAACTGACAGGGATTTTAGCTGAGTTTCTCCCTACCACACATCTATCCTGTTACCTTCATCAGCTGCTAGTCATAGAATCACTCCAATATTTTTAGTCCCAGTTAGCATATACAATATTTATTCTTCCTCCCTCTAACCAATTTCCTCTCCTGTGACTCCTAAAAGTAGTTTATTTTCTGCCCAAGTCTCTGTTTCTCTTCACATTTGAATATCCTCCCACTTTCTACATTCTTCCCCATCTCGCTTTTGCTTTTCTGTATTCTCAAAACCTGCTTCTCCTTCTGAAGAACTCTGGTGCCGGGGAGACATCATAGAAAAGACAAAATATCTCTCAAACTCAGTGCTGATTTCTTTCTGGTACTGCATGTGCTCATCTGATCTCTGGTCATAGCACTGACATCCTTGTGCCCTATACTGGTGAGAGGAATGAACAACTATGCTGGGTGTGGGAGTGATGTGTGGCTTAGACAACATCAGGAGCTGAAACAGATTCAAGAATGTATCTTTTAGTATGAGTGAAAAACAATTTTGAAAACGTTCTTTTTATTTAAATTTTCACTGGGATGTAATCTCTTGCCCCATAGAATGGCTTTACTGTGGCTCAAAGAAAACACCACCATGATCTTTTAACATGGATCACATATTACTATGTATTATTTCTCCCAACTTTAGCCTTAATGCAGGTTGAACTGTTTGTCAAAAAGAGAAAAGGTCAGGATCCATTATTAATAATGAAAAAAGGACTTACAGTGAATGATGTCAACCAGGCTGGATAGAGAAAAATGTAAAGCATAGCCAAAATATGAAAGCTGTAACTTGGAATTTGAACTGGAAAAAAAATTACAAACCTAAGTAAAATAGTTCCACATTCTCAGAGAAACATTTATTGAATGTAATTACTCAAATTCAATGAAATTATTCAGCTAGTCTCTATGAAGCACTTCAACATCACTTGAATTAAACTGAGAGATTTAAAGACTGCCTTTTGATACTTGTTTGTTAAAATCAATAAGTTCCTGAGGCAAGTTTAGGTTCTGAAGGAGCTGACTCTTCCAGAAGAAAAATATTATATTAAAAACAGAACAAAATGACAACCAGCTCATCTAGTCTTCATTTTTTCTCATGATAAAATCTGGCAACAATCCTAGTTCCTTGTTCCAAACTTTGTGCTACTGTCCAAGTTGATAATAAGCCTTTGTGCAAGGATAGGCTGTTTAAAAAGCTTCAGTTTTTGCACAGTGATCAATGTAGATAGTTCCCCTGTGGTTATATCATTAATATATTTGAGGAACAGAAAACTTACATATGCAGAAATGGGTTATGAGAAGCAACAATCTGTCTTCAGTGCAGTCCTGTTCCTCAGAGACAGTGTGCTTCTGCTGTAACAGAAAAAGTCTATGTTTTTTAGGTGAAAAAATGAATAATAAAATTCTATGCCTTAAGAAGCAGCTTGTCTTCTCAGGATTGCTTGCTGCATTCCATATGCAATGCTCCAGTAATGTTTTATATTCAGGACTCACATTGCTCTGCACAGAGTGGTTCAGTAAATATCCACTGGGTGTTTTTAAATAGGAGATTGGAAAGGAGGCTGCTCAAGTTGAATTTTCATATCAATTTCACCTTATTTCAAATATCTATACTTTAGAGGTTTGTATGTGAGATAATTCTCCTAGGACACCTTTATAATAAATGATTGTACTATTTTAGTAGTCTGTCGTAGTTGTGCCTGTTTCTTTAGTAACTTGAATGGTCAGTGACTGCAAGCTTAAATAAAGAGTATGTAGTCAGATGAATGTTTCCTTGCTACTTTTAATCTTTAGATGTTCTAGCATCCCATAATGTCAAATAAAAACTTGAAAATTTTATTGGAGATGTCTAGCATCCAAATCAGATATGCCATTTTTCATTTTTGATAACCTGCCCAGTTACAAACCTTTTGGGAAAAATACAATTTACACATGCTGAGACTTGCCATAGCTTCACAATTAAGTCTTCTGAAAAGTCCTATCTATGTGCAGTCATATACTGAATATTACTTGTGACTTCCATTTTTTTTCTTCCATTTTTGTTATTGTCCCTTCTTGAGTCCCTATGACAAGAGTCTCTTGAAATTCTCTAGACCAATCCCTGGCCAAAAAAACTCCAAAACAAACTGAAACAAAACCAAAAACAAAGGAGAAGTTATAATACTGAAATTATAAGAGAATGAGGGGTGATTAGGAAGAGCATACCAGTGCAAGCAGCCTGTAGTTTGGCTGAGGGATGAAGAAAGGAAAGCCTGGACTGGCAAAGCAAAGCTATCAGGTGGGAGCTGGTAGGATGGCAAAAGAAGCTTTCCAAAGAGCCATCATATTAGATTAGGAAAAGTAGAGTCAACTAAGCAGGATGGGGTATCAGGGCTAGAAGTCTGAGAATGGAAGAAACATTGAAAGGGAACATCAATTCTGGTTCCTCCAGGGCAAGGACAAAGGTCAGAGATAGGCCTGGGGCAAAGCAGAGAAGGACCAAGCTGGCTGCATCCTGGCGGGGAGAGAAGTAATCCTCAGGAACAGCACTGATCTCCCCAATCTTTCCTGTTGTCATCCAGTATCTGTGAAGCTCCTATCATCAACAAGGTGTGTGCCTTGTTCCCCCCAGCAGGCAGCGGGAGCCATGGCCTGGTGTTGCCCTCAGTTATCCCAAATCACCACGTGGGCAAGGCTTTAGCATCAGCATTGCAGTCCTGCTGGCCCCTGGCAGCACACACCTCCTGCCCTCCTTTGCTTCCCCTCATAATGATTTCCTAGGAGAGAAGGCTTTACTTTCCCCATCCTTTTTGAGAAATGAAGATCAATTGCACAGAAATAAGAACATGACATCATTAACTTGTATCAATAAACATATTGCCCTTAAACTTATGATCCCTGTCTAGTTTTCCTCTTTCATTAATTCTCTTGTGTGTATAAGTGTTACTATTATTATTTGGATTATTGCAGCCTAATACATTACTTCTTTAAAGCACAGAATTAATATATAATGTCCCTATTAATTTTTTACTGACAAGAAAAAAATAATAAAAAATTGAGTGAAGATGATGGTGTTTGTCCTGCAGAGATATATGGAGATAGATCTTGCCCTTGGATCTTCCATAACTTCTTGGAAATACTCTTTCTTTCTTTAATTCATAATCTTAAGAAGTTGTCTTACTGAAGATGGAGATCTTCTAATATGAAGAGAACCACTAAAGTTGCTTCATCTGATAGGCTGGTACCTTGCACCAAGATTGTTGTGAAAGGTGCTGCTGAATCTGTCAAAATGCTTAGTGCCTGAAGGCTGGGCTGCAGTCCTGGTCACTTCTCTGTATAATGGTGTGCTCTTTGGAGAGCTTGGGCCTGTGTGGCCCTCTGAAAGTGCAACGGGGTGCACCTCTGCACCCCTTCCAGCTAACATGGAAGAAGAGGTTTTATGGAACTGCTATGGTTAGAAATGCCATGTTTTTCTACTGGAATGAAGTTTAGGCTTTGTTTCTTTTTTTTCTTTTTCCTGTAAACTCTTTGTTCATGTGGGAAGAAACAACCAAACAACCCAAGATGCAAAAAGGACTGGAATAATGAAGAAGCCCCTGCAGTGACCAGAGCCTGGCAAAGGCAGCAGACTGATGAAAGGCTCAAGGACTCTGCTTTGCATTCTGCTCTCATCCCGAATATCCTAAGGAGACTAGCTGTGAAGGATCCTGGGAAGATGCACCCTGTTTGTGAATGAAGAGCCGCTCTTTCCATTTACAGTCGCTTCAGTTCGTTTCCCTACATAAGCACAAAAATAACCATTTTGGAGCTTTGGAGAAGGGAGGGGGAGCAAAAAAAAAAAAAAAAGCTCCCACAATTATCTCAGGGAAAGAAAGCCAGGTGCCCATCTTTGCATTATATCCAAATGAGATGCAGCTGTTTAAATGTAAATGTTAAACAAGAGAGAAGAATGCCTTAATTAGCCCTCAAAAGGAGACAGGAAAGCTGTAAGAATGCACCTGACACTAAGCAGTATGAGATAAACTCATTCCAGCTGTCACTGAACTGACTGTTTGAAGGCAGAGCAATGCTATTTTGTGCAAACAATGTAAAATGCTTAGGGAACTGCAATTAGCATCAACATGCATAGTGTAAGTGAATGCAGCCTGCTGGTGTTTACTTGGCTTTGAATTGCTAGGGTTTGGAGTAAAAAAATAAAATTAGTTATGCATTACACACTGGAGATTTTATTCCAGGCTTTTGTGCATTACTGAGGAAAAGGCACAGGAGAGTGAAAAGAAGGGAAGCCATCAATCTGACTTTAAAAGAAGATATGATACTCAAAGGTCATTCTGAGTTTTCTCCTTCCGACTTGAACAATAAAATGTTCAGATTGAATCTATGGGAGAAATTTTCATACAAGCTGTCCATCACATAAATAAAGCTGAAATGTCCCATGCAGCATGTCAATGTTACATATCTTGTCAGGTGGAAAAAGTAGAGATCTGACTTTTTTTTTCTTTTTTCTGCATTCACAAGCAGCAGAAACCAGGTTATTTAGCATAACCAAAATCTCTAGTTTCCTTTATATTTTTATATGTAAAGTAATACATATTATCAGCTTATATGAGTTACTGATTGTATACCAGTCCATACAAGACACTGAGATGTATAGAAATTCAGCTCTATCAAATATATCCTTATATAGGACATAGTCTTGTCTCAATAACCTTAACAATAACCCAAAACTTTGCATGTTTTCTATACTCAGGAGAGTTCACCTCAGTACTCAAAGTTTTCTTATCTAATCTCTCATCACACTTGCCTTATTAAAATAATGGAATTAAGCTGTGCATAAAATGCAAAATGCCTTCATTAATTTTTGTCAAATCTTCTGTAAATAAATACCACTTATAGAAAAGTAAAACCCCAGAGGGATTGAGTCTACAAATTAGAGAGTCACCTAGTGACTAAAACGAGAATCCAAATCTAAAGACATTTAAAAGGAGTAAAAAGCAAAAATGTAAATAGCCTTTTAAAAGTATGTTTGAAATCACTCACACTGCTTATTTTGTTGGAAAGCAAAAGTTTTGACCCATTAGACAAGATTGAAGCCAGACTTTTTGAAGTTGCAAAGGAGGAACCATCTAAGGAAATTCAAGGTGCACGAGTCCATTGGACGTGATGAAAGGTATCTTTGGATCCTGTGGGGAGTGGCATATGAAGTGCCTAAGCTATTATTCATCATATTAGAGAAATTGTGGCAATGAAGTTCTCACAAACTGGAAAAACAGAAACATAATCCTCATTTTTAAAGAAGGAACACATGCTTCTGCAAACTATTCAAAGGCATATGGAAAATAAAAAAATTTTGGTGACAACTAACATGGGTTTACTAAGTGAAAATTGTGCCCAAAAAATGTTATGTTCTATGATGTGGCTACAGCCCTAGTGGATAAGGAAAGAGCAGGAGAGAGTCTTTTTACAAGGGCATGTAGTAACAGGAAATTTGTGAATGGCTTTAAACAAAAAAAGGGTAGATTTAAATTAGATATTGAAAAATTCTTGGCTGTGAGAGTGGTGAAGCACTGGCACATGTTGCCCAGAGAAACTGTAGATTCCCCATTCCTGGAAGTGTTCAAGAACAGCTTGACAGGGCTTCAAGCTGCCTGGTCTAGTGGATGACAACCCTGCCCATGGCAGGGGAGTTGGAAAGAGATGATCTTTAAGGTCTCTTCCAACCTGAGATGTCCTATGATTGTATGATATGATGTGATATGATAAACCTTCTGAGACATCAGCATTGGCAGAACTAACCAATTTTTGCATGCTTAGGATAAAGGGGTACGATGCAGGGTGGATCAGTGCTAGCAATCAGAAGTGCCTCTGGGAGTTGATGTGGTGCAACACTGATCAGAAATAATGACTAAATTATGCTCATCTCTGGCCTGTCATACCAGATGTTTTATCCTAACTACTCACAAGGCATGCTGTTAGAGATTTGAGCAAGTCATGGCAATTTTTTTCTTTGAAATTTGACAATCTCTCTCGTATATACTGTGATAACAAACCTGGAATACAAAAAATTATACCAGTTATTGTTCATTATCAGATACATGCATGGAATGTATGAGATGGAATGATGGGACCAGGAACTTGTATTGTAGCACCCACAATTCAGTGCCACATCTACAGGAAACTTTCATTTGAAAATACAGCAGAAATAGCCACACTGTAATCCCAAATACAGTATGCAGTGACAGTAACACTGGTTACTTCTTTGTTTGCAGGCTACCCAGACTTATCAGTACTGCAAAGCACCTCTTCTGCTGTGGAACAGGGTGGCTCACTTGAGGGGAACGAGCAATAACATTTATGAGACCCAGTCACTCACATATTTGCATTTAAAAATGGATCATCAGCTTGTAAACTCTTGTTTTTTGTATGGTATGTGAAAAAAGGTTTATAGGAACTGCACATAATATTAACAGATCCCCACATGAGGGAGCAACTGATAAAGATAGGGAATGTCAATAGATGTATTCTACTCATATTCTTACAAAAGAAATCATACACAGAAAACTAGGGCATTTGAAAATATATAATGTCTCTTGATTGGCATGGGAAAAAGGAGGATGCTGAGGGAAGGCAAATTTTAACCCTATCCCAAATTATGATATATTTATAGTATGCAAAATATTGGCAAATACTAGAAAGAAAAAAACACCATGTCTAGTGTAAACTTTGTTTTAAAGACTGAATGTGTAAGGGAATTTGGGAGCTGGTATTGGCAGAAGTAGGAATTGAAATGAGATCCCCTAACTTCCTGCTAATATACCATACCCTGCTACCTTAGACATCATGGCCTTCAGCACAGATATTTCAGGGGGGTAAAAATGAGTTTGAACTGGAGTAAAAGACACCATTACGAAGAAACAATTGAAGGTACCAAAAAATACTTAGGTGAAACAGCCAATGAGATCTTTGCAAAACAGTCACAATGAAAGATGTCATTTTGCCTATTTAGGCTGATAGATCTCCAACTAATCCAACGTTTTCCTAATAATGCATCAGAAAGCAAGAAGCTTCCTTCTTTCCCAAATAAGTCCTACAAAGGTTTATTTCTATTTAAGCAGAGCAGCAATCACGTTGGTTTGTCTGAAAAGTGTTATTCTTTTCCTTATTGTCACAATTGAGTCACATTGCAATGACTGTAATGTTTTCCTGTGTGCTCTGCCTTCACAAACTAAGAAATCTATCCTTACCTATTTTCAGTCATTAAAAACGGCACTGTAGTCCCTCATTAGTTGTTTGTAATACCACCTTCAAAAGGAAAACATTTTCATTGCTTTGTAGAAACAACCTCAAATTTGCCAGCTGCTCATGTTGGTCAGCCGCAGGAGTACCTTCCAAACGTCTGTTCCCATGCTCACCTCTCATGTTCACCCTGACTGTCCCTGGCCTGGCTTTCTGATAAGAAGCTCCCAGACAGATGTTCATGGATTTTGCAGTCCACTTAACCAGGAAATAATGCCAAATTACATTTTGTGGCTCCTCAGATGCTGCTTTGTATCACTCATATACTGTCTCCCAGCAGCCAGGAAAGATGCCAGCTGTGCCACTGAAGACCTGACCACTCTGGATGGGTGAGATAGTGGTTGTGGCCTGCCCATCCATGGCTGTAAAAATGATGCACTGGTTTTCACTGTGATGAGCCTGCAAGATTGTAATCATAAAGTTTAAAAGTGTCCAAATGTGCCTTATGGCCATCCAGTCCTATTTGGACACTCATCTTCTGGACACCCTGTGTAGGGGAGGCTATAGTTAAGTCAATAAATGACAGAGGTTATTACAATATGACCTCTTCATACCAGGAGGCCAAGCCACACGCTGTTACACTATTTGCTGGTAAAGACAGTTCAGACAGAAAAATGGATGGCCTAGGCCAGGCCACAGACTGCTGTTTGAGGAAACTGAAGTGGTTCTTCTTCCCTGAAGCTGATGGGAGACTCCTGCCACCCAAATTACTTCTTCCAGCTGAAGCTCAGCTGTCACACCTTGACCTTTGCCATAGACAAAGTACACAGGTCTCCATGTACCTGTGCCATTCAGAGTATGGTTTACTCTATCCCCTGCTGGTCTCCAAGGGCAGTAGATGGGTGCTCAGAGTGTGCTGGGGAGGAAGGATCTGTCTGGGTAGCCACACAGACATAGACCTGCCATTTCTTTGGCAGACTTTCAGCCTATTTCCACTGGAAGCACATGAAAGTGTCACAAAAATGATAAAGAAAATGTGGGTGATCATGTTTGTGCCCTGAACGGACTGGCCTGCCAGGGACAGAGTGATGCTCCAGATGGGAGAATTTCCAGTCTTATTAAAGGGAGTTGAAGAAGGTGAAAAAGCAAAGTGAGTGACCAAAAAGAAGAGATGTGACAGCAGCTGGGAATACTCAGGAACAGTCAGCTGTCCAAAGAACCCAAATTATCACCTCCTCAGAGGAGACTACAGCTTCATACTATTGTCCACAAATGGAGTTGTGGGAAAAAGGGGAATTAGAAGGAAGGATGGAAGACAAAACAGTGATAGAGATGGGTAAAGGCAGAGAAGCAGCATCCAATGTTAATACCACATCATCTAAGAGTGTAACATAGGTAATTTTCAAAAGTGACACTAGTCACTCTTCTGGACTTTGAATTATAGTCTTGCTCTAGAGAAAGGGTTTCCTAATATTATAAACCAAGGACAGAGTGGCATTTCTTCTGTGCCTTAAGGATTCAAAGTTTTGAGCAACCTGGCCCATTCCAGTGCAAGAGTTATAAGCCCATGTTAGATGCTAAGAGATGCCCTTTTTCTGTAGGTAGGTCTGCAACAAAGACAGTGATATTTACCAGAGACTCTGACAGATACAGATCCTGCACAGCAAAAAGGTAGCAGGCAAAATCTTGCAGAAGAGATGGCAGCCCTAAGGGCATTTCTTTTGGAGTGCATATGTGAAGCAGAAATTAAGAGCATCAGCCAGGGTTGGGGAGCAGCTCTTGAGAGAGATATAAAGAGTAGTATAGATGTCATTACTGATAACAGTGAGCTCTCTTCCAAAATATTCAGTGGGGTCATATCCCAAATTACTACAACATGACGTCTCCACTATTAGATTGCAGCCTGGCAACTGGGTTTATAAATCAGTTTTTCTCAGCTGTTCTATAATACATGTAGTGGTGACTGCTCCTGGCTTCATGGAGTAGATTTGCTGCTATTAAGTAATATTGAACACACTAATTGTTATTTACTTCCTTTTTTGATTAACTTGAGCTCTTCACTGGCTGATGAATGATGCAGGGGATTATTGCAAATGTAACATGAAATGGAAACCATTATATTCACAATTTTTAATACTTTAAAGAAAAAACACTGATCAGTACTTAATAACAAGATAAAAACTGTAAGGTTCCCACTCATTCCCTATCTCTGTAAAAAAGTGATGGTTGTTCTAAAGAGAGTTCCTGAACATGACTCCATTCTTTGCTCTGGTAAAGCATGACATTGTGCTTCCAAAATTTTGCATGCCACAGTGGAAGACAAGAAGGGGCCAAAATTAGTCACACTTCATGAAGAATAAAGACATTCTTATCCATTGGCTGTCACAGAGCAAGTATCATTGGTCTCTTTCTCTAGAGAAGGTCTCCCAACAACATAATAACATGACTTAATAAAAAAGGAAGAGTCAGAAATGCCCTTGGGGTGACTGTTGCTGTTGCCTCTTGATAAAAAGTGTTTGGAAGTGTTACTCAGGGTGATGGATAGCAGGATACAGCTGTGAGTATAATTCCATGCCGTAGAGATGTTATGGGCTTTTGGCTTTCCTAACTCATCTATTCTTAAGGAGTAAAAATTCTATTTTTGTCAATGTTTATGCAGGAGAATGGGTTCAGGCAGTTATGAGGATGTTTGCATTGTGAAGAAGACTTTGTGCTAGTGTGGAGTAATGGTAATATGGGAATAGGTTCTGAAGGTTGTATAACTGTTATTGACAAGCTTTTGTACAAATATAATGAAAATTACAAGTTAGCTTTGGGATTGATAGTACTATTTTTTTACCCTCTGTGCAGTATTTGAAGTGTTTTTTTCTTTTCTTTTTGTTTTTTTTAATAAACAAAAAAATTCCAACCCAGTTGTCTTTTCATGGACTTCCTGGATAAACCCCATAATGCTCTCTGAGACACATCTACCATTTTTCAAAATTATAGGCAGTATAATCAATTGGGATTATTCCTGAAAAATGAAATTTGAATCATTATTTAAAATTTTAAAAAATGGGGGGGTTTTTTGCCACCTTTCTGTTCCTTCTGTCATCACCACCTACACACGAGTCTGCTGGTTCAACTTCCAGTGTTCTCTCTCTCTCTGCAGGCAGTAGACTGAAACATAATGAATATATCATCCACTATTATAAATTCTTTGGCATACCATTTCAAACAGTCTGTTTGTCAAAACAATTAATTTGTTTAGATTTTTGAGGGATAAATGTTTATTCCGTAAGGCCTCAATCATACAACCTAGTCAACCCCAAAATGCTTATTTGGTTTGAAATTGTGCACATGGGCAATGGTAAGTCTGGTCTTGAGATCATGGAAAATTGTGATACATGAGAGAGAAAACGTGGTAACATTTCAAAATGTAAATGAAGTTTTTCATTAGAACATTGAATATTCACTATTTTTAGAATGACTGAGACTTGGTTTTGGTAAACCAGAGTAGTAAACCTAGTATTTGGTAAACCTAGTATTAGGCTTCATTTCAGGAAAGAAGTACATGAGATGGAATAAGACTTCATTTTTTATTACATTTTTTTTTTGCTTTTCTTTCCGTGTCTAAACTGCTATACAAACACTCTTTTATGTACTCTATTATAAGATTTTTATATAGATGAGAAACAAACTCATCCTCTATGACATTTTCCCTTATGTGCAAATACAACTCTTATGTGTGGAAAAAGCTGCTAATGATGAGCCTACATCTTACAGAGTGCTTTTCAGCTGTTCTCAGAATGTTTGACAAGTGGAGTCAGCATTGCTATTCTCTTTGTAGATGCTAAGAGAAACTGAGTCAAAAAATCAAGTCATAATACTCGGGATTGTTTAGGAAGCTGTTATACAAACTAAGATTGGAATTAGGTCCCCTCTTGAGTTATAAAAAAACCATCAAATTAACTTCTAATGAAAGTTGTTACTATAGGGCATTTTAAAGGAATATTCAGAGATACTGTTAAAGGTGCTCTGCATAGTAGAGTCTTATATCTCAATTATTATATAAACAAGTGTGGGTATATTAATGCATATCAATGTGTTTTGGTCGGGTTGAACTGTTGTTCGTGGGGTACAGAACTTGCATGTAGGCACTTCAAAGGAAAGATTAACACTATCCAATTTTTATCTTAATGAGTCAGATAATCCCCTAATATAAATAAGCACAAATCTACTGAAGTAAAAATCTCAGCCCCTTTCCCACATCTGACAGAGAGCGTAGTCATAGCCTAAATCACAAAAATGTCTTATTACTTTGTCTTTATCCAACATATCTTTTACAACTGTCTTCTTTGTCAGTGTGGAAATCATCAACCTGCCCATCACCTGGACTCAAAGCTGAGGCACTGTTACAGACTGACTTATCTGCAAGTGTTCAGTGTGCATGCTCATTTATTTCCTCAAATTCTGGTTAAAGTCTCATCTTCATAGCTAAAATTTAACTAGACTAACATGATTTCATGGCTCAATTCTTACAATATCCTTTTCTCTTGCCCTAAATAAATGAAGTTTTTCCTCCTGCTATCAATGCAGAATACCATTGCAGTGAGAGCCTGATATTTGACTAGCCCTTCCAATAGCAACAACTCCTGCTTTAAACCTAGTTAGCTTATCCTCACATTTACAGTTTTCCACACACTATTTTCTTACTAAACCTAAGGGGTTGGGGAGGCCACACTGTCATTCTCAACCAGTTTATGCTACCATTTTCTTATGCACTGGTTAATTTCCAAACAACCTTACATATCTTTTCCTCCAACTTTTCCTTTCATACTTCTAACAGCTTCCTTTAAACAAAACCGCCTCACTATCTCTTTTCCAGTCCCTTCCCAAAATCCTGTAGAGATGCTAACAGAACTCATGCATTTGACTATATTGCAGCCATGTTATGATGACTCCCCACCACGTCCATCAGCACTGTTGCGTAGCTACTTCATACTCCCCTTGCACCTTCTTGTCTTCTGTGTAAACACTTGCAGTCAGTCACCTCGTTCAGTTTTCACTCTACACCTTGGTCCTGGTTTGTAAGCACAGCTGAGGCACAGCATAGTTGTCCTGACTTTGTCAATTCTTAGAAATGAGCCTGCAGGATCCAAACACAGGTGGTATACCTAGCTGCCTTGTCACACTCCCCGCCCTTGGAACTCATTAGCGGAGGTAAAAGCCTTGTGTGTGTAAGTCTCCCTTGGGAAAACTGCTCTGTGTGATGCTGAGAATTCTTCTATTTTTACTAATTTGTAGGTGATGAAGCAATGGCAAGAGAAGGACAAATGTACTTTAGCAAATGTTTTGATGGTTCAAAGAATTCTAGTCTGGATCTTTGCCAAAATCAAGTTAATGCAGTAGCATAAAGAGCAACTTAGAGACTAGGCCGTAGGTAATTATATTTGATTCACAGAAACATATTGAGCTTGTTTTTCTAACTAGACTCCATACCTTGTTCTTGACTGTATTAACGCCATGACTTTGTTGCCAGAACTAGGGACTTGTAACAAGGGCTTACCTTTGCTGCAAGCATCCTCCAGCAGCTGTGACTTCTGTTATCTGCTTTAGGCTGTCGTACATATTTTCCAAACAAGCACAAGTATATGACTCCCATTAATTTATAGATAACTGTCAGGACTGGGAACTCTTCCAGCAGACCTTATTATAGATGTGTTTTATCAGTGGAGTTTAAATTAAAACAGCTGTAAAAGCACTAGGATTATTCTCTCTCACACACAAAGATACAAGCATGTTCTGAACTGAGATCAATAAAGACCCTGACTCAGAGGATGTGTTGCGATTTACATTAATGTGTATTATGGAAAATGATAGTCCTGCTTCTGCCTGGTGTAGGCTATGCAAGAATAAGTTCTATGCCTACTTTCAAGGATGAAAAATGCTACAAAGACAGAAAATTTATTTGGCAGCTCATATCATTTCTTCACAGCACTTTTTTTTGCCAGATTAAATTGCAAGAATTGGTAAATGAGTAATGTGAAATCTGTTAAAATAGTCTAAGTTGTTGCACCTGCACTGTAATTTCTACAGCTAACAGGAAAATTGTATTGTCATGCAAAATCTATCTTATAATAATCCAAAAGGTCATCTGAATCAAGAATGCCAGTTCTCTCCTTCAAAGCAGGAAAACAACAAAAAAAAAAAGGAAAACAAGAAAATTGAGAGATACAAGGGGATTTTTGTAAAACGTTTCTTGAACAAAATTTGTAATTCTATCCTTTGCCAACAAAGAAAGACTAAATGCCTCTGGAAGCTTCCTAGGTTCTCAGTCAAGTTCCTGATACTATTTTGTGCCCTGAAGAAAATTGTAGCCATTTGTTTAAGCAATGAAGTTTCCATCTGTTCTGTCTTGGTTTAAAGAAGCCGTATATTTTCAAGAACCTCAAGGCAATGTTTACTGAAAGCATAAAATGTCCCTGAAGTGACATCACAGAAACAAAATATAGATGGCAGAATTTTAAAGCTCACAATCAGAGGAAAATGCAGTTACAGTTTCATCCAGGCACATACACATAATTATAACTGTAGACATAAATAAAGAATAAACAGGGACAGAAGGAGCACTGGATTTGCTTTAAAAATAAATGACCAATTTCAGCTGACTTAGCTGGTTAGCAGGGAATCACTTTAAATAAAATAAATATATTTTTACTTTGTGTGACAAGGAGAAACTAAATTAAACATCAACTTGCATGTAACTTACTGTATGAAATATTCAAGTTATGTATTTCACTACAACTTTACTCAACATATACATGATGTGTATTCAGACAATTTTGGAACAATGCAAAATGTCTCAAGAAAAATTCTAAAGCCAGTTAATTTAGACTACTTTTATTTATACTGTATGCCACATAGAAAAATGTTAGTAAAAAGACTCTAAATGCAGCCCACTAGTGCAAGGTTTTGGATAATTGATAACAAATATCTGGTCCTGAGTATTTGGAATAAATCAGCTGGGCCCAGAGTGCTAGTGGTCAGTAGAAGTGCTCCCCAAGGCTCAGTATTTGGGCTGGACCTGTTTAATATCTTTATCAATGATCTGAATGAGGGAATCAAGTGTACCCTCATCAAGTTAGCAGACAACACCAAGTTGGGTGGGAGTGTTGATCTGCTGGAGGGCAGGAAGGCTCTGCAGAGGGATCTGAACAGGCTGGATTGATGGGCCAAGGGCAATTGTATGATGTTCAACAAGGCCAAGTGCCAAATTCTGCCCTTGGGGTCACAACAACTCTATGGGATGGGGGTAGAGTGTCTGGAAAGCTGCCTAACAGATAATGACCTGGAGGTGCTGGCAAACAGCAGCTGAACATGATCCAGTGTGTGCCCAGGTGGCCAAGAAGGCCGATGGCATCCTGGCCTGGATCAGCAGTGGTGTGGCCAGCAGGAGCAGGGCAGTGACTGTCCCCCTGTCCTGGGCACTGGGGAGGCCACAGCTCCAATGCTGTGCTCAGTTCTGGCCCCTCAGTGCAAGAAAGACCCTGAGGGGCTGGAGCGTGTCCAGAGAAAGGCAGCGGGGCTGGGGAAGGGTCTGGGGCACAAGGGGCTATGAGGAGCAGCTGAGGGAGCTGGGGGTGCTCAGCCTGGAGAAAAGGAGGCTCAGGGGAACCTCATCCCTCTCTGCAGCTGCCTGAAGGGAGGGTGCAGCCAGGGGGGGTCAGCCTCTTCTGCCAGATGACAAGTGATAGGACAAGAGGTAATGGCCTCAAATTGAGAACAAGGGAGTTTTAAATAGGATATTAGGAAAACTTTTTCCTCTGAAAGGGTTTCAAAGCATTAGAACTGTCTCCCCAGGGAAGTACTGGAGTCATCATGCCTGAAAATATTCCAAAAACATGTAGATAAGTCACTGAAGACGTGGTTTAATGCTGAACATTGTGATGCTGAGTTGATGTTTGGACTTGTTGATCTTTTCTAGCCTTAACATTTCTAAGATTCTATGATTCTGTGAATGTAGTCCGTATCTCAATCTAACTTTGCTTCCATCATATTAAAAATAATATAAATTCTCATATTCTGAAGCAACAAAAATATAAGCACATCCAGTATTTTCCAGAGTCCCAAGTATTTGTGGGATTCATTAGGATCTGTAGTTGGGGTATGAATTTGGGGATTTCTCTCATCTTTCTGAAAGGCTTTTCCTCAATCTGCCTCATGTACCAGAATGCAATAGTCCTCTGTATTCTGAATGCTAAGACAGACTTTCTGCTGTTGACAGGCATACAATTTTCACTAGTCAGGGCATAATTCAATCCATCATATTATTATTAGGACTCCTGAATAGTAATTTCCTGATTCTCTTCTTACATAATACGGTGAAGACTACCAGTATTTAAACATGACTATCATGAATGAGTCATAAATAAGAGCCCTGATATAAAATATAAGAGTAATAAAAAATCCCTAAGACAGAAAATCAGATTAAGTGGAACATTGCACAGGAGCCAGAAGAAAAGATGAAGAGACTGAATATAAAACTTAAAATTGCACACATTTAGAGGAAGAAGATATTTAGCTACCTTGACAACAACCTATTTCCCACAGCTCCTAATGGGAGTATCTATTTAGCGATTTAGGGAGAAAACAGAAAGAGGGAGGAGCAGGATAGAGAGACTGGGCATATGTTTAAAGTAGATAACTCAGTGTTTAAGGTAGCCTGAAAAATGGATGTAAGGACGATTGCCATTACTACATCTAGATAGCTTGCCAACGTGAAAGTGTCTGTGTCCCCACCAATCTGCTCCCTTCACCCAGTCCTGCAGCACCGATTGAAGTCCTGGCTGCTCCTCCTGCTTTCTTCTCTGTGCTTCCCATCCTTCTTCGCTCGGTGCCACTAGGAAAGAGTTAAGTTGTTTTGCTAGATGCTTTCTGTTTCCTCTCTCTCCTTTTTTTGCCCAAGGAATAGGCTCATGGAAGCAGGGGTGGAAGCTCTCTCCACCTTTTGCAATGGCCCTCCTGTTTCTTTTGCTCCTGGGCAGGCGGCAGCAGGGCAGCCAGCCAGCCAGATGGAAATTCTCTAGAGGGGGAGCTGGAAATATGCAGTGACCCACTTGCTGTTTCCAAGCTATGTTGCCCAGTTCTCTGTTCTGCTGCAATCTGGACCATTTTAAACACCACTAAGTACAGTTAGCATACACTGTGTACACACTCAAGGGGACATCCAGCATTGTTATAAAGCTGGCATGCAGATTTAAGTTTAGTCACTATGCCAGCAAGACTGAAAAAGTTGTGCTTGTTCCCTGTACCTTACATCTGTTTATTGCTGATTTTATGTACCCTATTGATCTATGCATTCAGAGGTCAGCCTAACTCCCTAGGCTTACATATTTATGTTTTGTGGCTGTGCAATTCTATACCACTACCCAGTTCCTCAGTAATTTCCATTACATTTGTGCTGTACAGCAAAAGTAGTAGACAAAGGCTAAAGAAATAGTACTTGATTCAGTGCTTCAAAACCAATTAAAAATATTGGATCAAGACATTGAAATTTCAGGTCTTTGAGCCCAAAAACCATTGAAATATTTCATAGAAAAAATGGTAATGATGGAATTATATCCACATTTAAATTTACCAGTAAGTGTTCTGTTCTTGCAATTGCTCTATATTACACATTTTCTGCCATAAAAGTTGTATGTAAGCCTATTTAGGGCTGTTTTGTATGAGGCCAGGGTATGATTTGTTAAGTGGCAGCAATGTTACAAAGAGTATTGATTTTGCAATGTTTTCCATGCAATGCTTGGCAAACATTTTTTCAGATGAACAATTTAATTTTACTAGTTTAGAGGTCATAGCTCATGTTGTGTTACGGCATCATAAATGAAAGGCTTCAGTGAAATTGCTTTATATTTAACCCACAGCAATCAAGAATGACTTTATGTCTGTGTCTTCTCAGACAACTAAATATACTACATATATTTGGGAGCTGCAGAAGTTTGACATAATTTTCAGCCTAGCCACTGTACCAGTCGCTGCATTTTGTACATCCTTTCTGGTACTAGCAGCAGTGAGATATTAAAGATTGCAGTGTGAGATAACCCACTAATCACATACAGTGAATTACTGGTAAATAGGATACTGAAGAATTTTTTCTGTAGCAGGATAAATTAAGAATCATCACCTATGGTTATATTCTGTGAAAAGAGTTGTGGTCAAGACCTCATTGTCCACATGACCAGTGATGTGTGGTGTCCCTCAGGGGTTGATATCTACTGAAGTGGACACTGTTCAACATTCAAACTTTGTTGGTGACATTGACAGGGGGACTGAATGCACCCTCAGCAAATTTACCAATGACACCAACCTGTGTGGTGCAGTTGACATGCTGGAGGGAAAGTTCCCATGCTGGAGGGAAGCCATCCAGAGGGATCTGGACAGGCCTGAGAGATGGGCCTGTGCAAAAATCATGAAGTTCAGCAAAGTGAAGTGCAATGTCCTGCACCTGGGTCTCAACAAACCCAGACAATCCAAACCCACACAGTTTTGTCAGAGAACTGACTCAGAGTAAGGATTGGGGTTGATGGTTTGTGAAAAACTTAACAGGACCCACCAATATGCTCTTGCAAGCCAGAAAACCAATGGCATCCTGGGCTGCACCAAAAGCGGCATAGCCAGTCAAAGGAGGTGATCCTGCTCTACACTGCTCTTGTGAGACCCCACCTGGAGTGCTGAATCCTGCTCTTGGCCACCAACATAAGAACATGGAACTGTCGGAACAAGTCCAGAGTAAGCCACAAAGTTGATAAGGAGATTGGAGAACCTGAAGACAGGCTGAGAAAGTTGGGGCTGTTCAGCCTGGAGAAGCCTCTGGAGAGACCTTTTAGCAACATTTCAGTATCTCAAAGGTATCTACAGGGAAGCTGGACAGGGAGACTTTGCCGGGAACTGCGGTGACAGGACAAGGAGTAATGGTTACTGAAAGAGGGGAAATTTAGTTTAGATACTAGAAAGAAATTCTTTACTTTGAGTGTGGTGAGACACTGGGACATGTTGCCCAGGGAGGTTGTGAATGTCCCACTCCCAGCAGTGTTCAAGGCCAGGCTGGACAAGGCCTTGAGCAGCCTGGTCTAGTGGGAGGTGTCCTGCCCATGGTAGGGGGGATTGTGACTCAGGAACCTCCCAGGATCACTGAGTCCTTTTAGAGATAATCCAGAGGAGCCTTGCAATGACATAGTTGAGCAGCCTCAGCACTGCTGGGTGTATCCCATTAAGTCCCATTGACTTGTATATTTTGAGTTTATTTGAATGTTCCCTAAACTGATCCTTCTTCACTGAGGAGTAATCCTTGCTACAGACTTCCCTTCTGGTCTCAGAGGTCTTGAATTATTGATGGCCAGTCTTACCAGTGAAGACAGAGGTGAAGTAAGCGTGGAGCACCTCAGCCTTTTTTGTGTCCTCTGCCACCAGGTCCCCATTCTCTCTCAGCAAACCACAATCTCCCCTGTCTTCATCTTTTTCTACTGATATATCTGTAGAAAACTTTCTTAATCCCTTCATTCTTCTGCCAGATTAAACTGGCAGATACAGGTTTTGGTTATCTAGCATTGCAAAATGTTTAATAAATTTTACCTGTTAAAAAACTAATTTTCTTCCTCCTTTCGAAATCAAGGATTAGAAATTATTCTGCCTCAATTGGGCAGGGAGAGCATGGGTGCCCTGACTCTGAGGCCACAGACTTGGTAAACATCACTGCAAAATTTTAATTGTGTGAGAGATGATTTTACTGTTTACAAACATATGAAAAGAATGGAGTTACATTTCTTCTTAAGCTAATACTGAAAATTTAGTACTCTTTTTTTGCTGCTTTTACTTTAGTGACTTAAGGAAGAATTTTGAAATACTGGATTTGTCTGCATTTCAAAGCAAGTAATTCTTATACAATTGCTGTGTTGTTCAGTGCAAATCTATCCTGCATAATAAAAAATGGTGCAGAGGTAACTCAGTTAAAAATATTCCGGCAGCTGAACAACTCTACATATAGGTGGCAAAAAATATCCACAGCTAAATGTACCATGCAAACTACTATATCTGCATGGTTCTGGGATGACTAAAGATTCATCTGGAATTAGGCTGAGTATCTTTTTTAAAGAGCTTATAAACAAAGTACATTTAGAGAGCTGGTTGCTTCATCCTAGTTTACTTTGCACCTAGGCAGTGATTAAATAGGTTTTTCTTGTCCACTCTCTCAAGTATCTAGACTTTTTCTTTCTAAACACTTAGGCTTCTCATGCAACTCTATTTTACCCTCTTGACTTAACCATTGCACATTCTTTTCTCATTCTGAACTTGATTCACTTTGTTGCTGAAAAGAATTTTCTCCACATGCCACTGCTGAAAAAAAACACCTAAGCCCAAAGCGGTGTGTCTCTTCACATATACTTCCCACTGTTAAATAAAATTTATTTATCATTAAAACTTTCCACAGCCTGGTGCTGCTCCAGCTATTGTCTTATGTTGAATCATCGCTCTCCTTCCTCCATCTGTGATGCTACTTCTTATTGATGTCTAATTCAACGCAGTGTTATCAATAGCTTGTTTTCCTGGGAAGCTTTGGTTTCTTCAGGAAGAATCTGTCCTAAGGTTACTCCCACTCAATACTTCAAGGAATTACTTAAGCAATGATTTACATTAATGTCTGTATGATACCAGTCTGAAAGGGTAGGAAGCTTTTGAAGAGTGGAGTCAAAATCCAACTAATATAAACTGGAGAATACGTAAAAATCACCGCAATGACATTTGTTAAGGGCAAATAGAAAGCACTGGCTTTAAGGTAATCAAAAACATCAGCCTAATGCAGGAAATAACTGCTTCTGTAAAACTTCAAAAATGTAGGAATACAAGTCATCAGCGTCAGGTGTCATTGTGTGCATTGTGCAAATGTCACCAGGGCTGTATTAACAGAACTGTTTTGTTTAACATGCCAGCTGGTTTCTCTCTTCAGAAGGTGTTCACTTGCTCACTCAGTTGGTATTTTCATAACTTATACCACATAAAAGGCCCAGGAAAAAAAATCTGTCAACTGAGCACTGAAGCTTTGAGATGTTGCAATGGCAAAAGCAATGATAAAGATGTGTGCAGAGTACGTAGCTCAGTGTCTTTTTATCCCAGGGTCACATACCATGTCCATTCTGGCCTCGCTTCTAGAAGACCTCTTATTCCAGGGCTGAGCTTTCTAAAGATTCTTAGCTCCAGATCTGGCTGAGTTCTATGACTGTGTACCCAGTGTAGACCAGGAGAGGACTGGCTATTCACAAGGTCTTCCCCAAAATTTTGCCTTATTTGAAAAGGCCTTGTGGAGTGTGCAATGGAGGGATCTGTGGCACACACCAGTGTGGGACTGGGGCTGCAGTGCACACTGCACAAGAACACCAACAGCCATATTGTCCTTCCTCAAAATATCTCCTGGACGGGACCTCAATGAAATGGAGCACTTGAAAGAAATAAAAGTATGTAGGGACAGCTGTAAGACATCAGACCCAATGACTAGGGAAGGATGTATGAAAAAATTCTTGAAGAACATTTACAGCCCAGTAACAAATTTCAAAGCATACCATCCAAAAGGAGGAAAATCAGAAAAATAATGATTTTGCAGTAATAAGATCTCTAGCAAACACAAGCAGAGTAAAAGGAACTGTGATCTCACCTGTTGGATTTTAGGATATCCCTTTCCATCTGTAAATAAACTAATACTGGTTTTAAAGGAATTCCACACATTTATCATCCATTGACTGTAGTAGAACTAAGCATACTACTGAAAGAAGTGTACTTACCCTCTAGATAAGAACTGGCTTCTTTTCCCCCTCAGCTCTTTGCTCTGTATTCTTCAGTTCAGAATTCACCAGGGAGATGAGTCAACAATTTTTATCCTTCAGCAGGTTCCTTACATGAATCTATGAGTATCTTCACAAGGTTTTTCCAGAATCTAGAACAGGCACCTTCCTTAAACTACTAAAATATATATAACCTAGTCTTATCTTTAGAGCTTCAATGAATGTACTTACTACAGAGGTGAAAAGGCATTAAAAATAAAAAAGAATATACTGAATTTATAGCCTCCCTCATAGAGCCAGAAACATATTATGCAAATGCAAAGAGTAAATTCAGTGGATATTAGCAAAGAAGCGCTATATTTAAATACCAAAAAAAGCTTATTGCTTAAAATATTTAAATATACATAAATAAGAATGTAGACAAAACATAAACCACATTTTTTTTCCTCAGCATCTCATTATCTGGAACTCTGTGGAAAACTGACTGCAGTTCTCTAGCTTGAACTCCCAAAGAGATTTAAGTGCAACTCTATATCATTGAATACACATTCTAATCCTAAATTTTAACTTTGCTTCTTTAGGGATTGTTTTACAGCCAATCCACCAGCCTTTTGTTAAAAACAGTCTGTGCATGTAGGACATTCTAACATAATGAGCCAAAGAGAGTTTTACAGCATGAATGTTTAATATTCCTGATTAAACAGAACTCTGGTGCCACTACTGTAATTCTGTGTTTGCCCACTATTGTTTATCTGTAGGCATTCTTTTAGTATTTTTAGCTCTAGAGATTTTGAGGTTCTAGGATTCTCGCTGTCAGCCATACTATCACTGCCCAGGTCATAGTCTAATCACAAATTCTGAAATATTCCTGTAGATGAATCTATTTCCACCATCATCCAAAAGGTGAAATATTAATTCCTTTCCTGTTGTAACCTTGGTGAAAGATGCACTGGTGCTGTACTGCAGCTGTAGATAATCGATGCTTTATTGCAATGCAGATAAGAAAAACCAGTAGAAATATGCCCAAACTTGTGAACAGTTTTGTTTGAACTAAACCCAGGAAGCACTTGGTATCTTCTTCCTGTGGTAGCTCATTTAGCAGTGAAGCACATGAAGACACTGGTAATAGAGGCAGGGGCAGGGCCTCCACCATTCAGCACAGTGATACGAGGGAATTGGACATTGTACATGCAATGACAGTCCACCTTCCCATTTTAACTGCTCCACCCAGACCCACTAAAGAAAGAAGCTTCTTTGCCCTGCACATTACTTTGTGTTCTTCTAGGAGAATTTGTAGAATCACAGAGTATTTTGTGTGGGAAAAGACCTTTAAAGATCATCTAGTCCACCCCTCTGCAATGGGCAGGGACACCTTCAGCTCAATCAAGTGGTTTAAAGACCCAACCAACCTCACTTAGAATGTTTCCAGGGATGGGGCATAGACCACATCTCTGGGCAACCTGTTCCAGTGTTTTAACACCATCACTGTAAAAGATTTCTTTCTTATATCTAATAGTGTGATAACTTATAATGTGATGCCTGTACCTCTGCTGAGAACATATTTGCTATTGAAGAGCACAAAGAGGATGCTTTTTTGGTGTCGTGCCAGCGAGATAGAATGCTGCCTCTGTCTTTCTGAAAGAGGAAAGAGATTATCAAACCTTACACATTGAAAAAAATGGTCAATAAAAATTCATTTAAATACAGTTTTTACTAACTATTTATGATGTAGAAGGCCTAGTGCTAAATCATACATTAAAATAAAGCTTGCACAGAGTTCCCATTTGTTATGGCAAATTTTGTGACAGATGGAAAAACATTTCATCAGCGATTGCATTAATGCAATGTGTATTTTTCCAGTGACACTTTGCTTGTACGCTTACTTGATGGATGGAAGACATTTATTTACAGATGATGCATAACTACCCAACTATCTACATATCTAACTGCCTGTAACATGTCAAAATACAATTATATTTTTTCATATATATTTCCACTGCAGTACAAATAGAATTTTCTGAAGGCCCCGCAGACACAGTAAAAGACCTATAATAAAAACATAACTCCTCATTTTACTTACAAATACTAATTCTCCTAAAAGCCTCTCAGAGGTCTCTTTCAAAGCCTAAGGCTGGGATTCAATTCTGATGTTACTGGAATGATCTGGGGAAAAATATGCTTCAATCTATGCGGCAGGATATTTCCTCTGCCCAGTAAATAACCCACAGGCAGTTCCCAGTTTCTCAGGTCAGTTTTTCACCTTGGGCCAAAAATCTCTGGTGCTGCAAAAAAGAAACAATAGCATTAGGAACAAGAAGACAGAACTTTCAATGCCTCCACCATACCACTCGCCTCTTGCAACTGATATCCATATGGAATTAATCACTTAAATCAATGATCCTCATGACCTCAAAGTTCCTAATCAGCCACTCAAACTGCACCTATTAAAAAAAGAAAGGGCTTTTTCTGCCAAGAACACCGTACTGCTTCACTGTGTTCACTTCATGGTGAGGAATGCCACAGGATTGCTGCATCACTCTCATCTGACCAATGCTCACTTCTGAGCAGCTCTGAAGGCTGCTGTAGATAAAAATTACTGTACTGGCTTAATGTAATATAGATTCACAGACCTAGTCAATGCGATTCTTGCCTTCATGCAGTAATTGGTGCACTGCATTTAAGAGAAAAAACATCTTGGCAGGAAATAGGAAAGTATTCTCCTAATCAATTAAGCAGTGTGTTCATCAAAAACACCAGGGAACTTAGCTGTATCCTTGGGGAGGGAATTCAAATGTCGAATTCTGGGTGACATTTTTAAATGGCAGGCACAACACCTTGGAAATCCTGTAGGCTCTTATTTGCATAAATAATTGGTATTTAATTAATAATTTTCTGAGAGCACTGATCATGCCTGGGTACAGTCCCATGTATGCCACCAATATTTTTAAACAGCTGGAAAACAAGGAGAAGCACTACTCCTGGCTAAAATATTTGAGCTATTTCTGTCTGCGGTTTGAATTATCACAGGCATCAGCATGAACTGTGGTGAATCTGTGGCAGTGTAGCCCCATTCATTCCCCTTTCCTCGACCTCTGTTGTTTCACAGAGGACATGAAAGGAAAGCTGACGAGGCACAGCAGCATCTGACTACACAAAGAGGGTGGTGGGAGGCAGGTGGGAAGTGAAACTGGTTATGGATGCCTGTCTGTGAAACAGCTCGACCTACGCTCAGATGTGGCATGTGTCCATGTGCACCTCTTACTGTGTACACCCTCACCAGCTGTCATGGCAGATGACATGGGGGACCAGATGATGACTGAGTTTTCCAATTCAGACCATAAATCCTTCCTCCTCTTGACCAACAGAAAGATGAATTTAAGTCAAAGAGGTTGTCCTTTTGAAACTTTAATGATGTTTCCCCAAATTCTATATAAATACAAGATTTCTCTAAGATATACCTGAAAAAAAAAAAAGAAAAAAGCAAATTCATATGGATAAAAACCCACAGAAAGTCACTGAAAAGAGAATTTGAAACACATATACCCACAGCATCTCCTTTCTGAAAGTGTTTCATAGTGTCCAGGTTTCCATGTTTTGTGCCAGTTTAATTACACATCTGACGCATTTATGTTTCTTTTTTTCCTCAAAGAAACAAATATTATAACTCCCAAAAGGACTTTCTACCCATATAATTTGTCTTCATTAGATTTCTGTCTTCTTTCTTCATATCATGTATTCCTTCTGTTGCCCAAATTTCAAGACTGTTCTCATCTACCCCTTCTCTTAGTCAACTCACAGTTAAGTTATATATACTTTCTGCATTTAATCCTTCTTTGGTTTCATTTTTCTGAGGCTTGGTGAGAGTAAGTGTTCAGACAAATGGGTCTGAAGACATTTTTCAAAATATGTATTTCACTGTGCTCTGGCTGGGTTATCTTCTGCTTTTAATGTTGAGGGGATGGGATGACCTCCTGCAAATTAGCTTGGCTTCTGAAAGTACTGCCATTGCCTAGTTATAAAGCCAAACAGCACCATAAATGTTTTAGAAGAATAACACAGGAAGCACAAGCAAACAAACATGGCAAGATACACCAGCTCTGTCGTATTTACTCCTGGCTCTTGTCCACCAGCTATCCTTCCTTCAACTGTCCTTCCCTGCCCTGTCAACTTGACAGAGGCACCATTTACAAAACGCACATTCAGTAGTTGGCTTGTGGTATCCATCTATTGATTAGCTGGCTGCTGCCAGGAAGGTCTAATCAAACTTAATTGCAAAAAGGATGTCAGAGAGGGCATTAATTTTGAGGTCTCTCTTCTGCACTCCTGCTGGTTTTATCAAAATATGTAACGAATTATTTAATAATTGCTGGAGATACGGGCAGGAACAAGCCCTCTAACATTCCCGTAGTAATGGACTATGGGATGGGTAGATGTGCTACTGCAGTGAGCTGAGAGAGATTTCTTATGTTCTTAAATGTGAGACATCTGTTCCTGTCAAATGTGGTTGAAGTTGCCTGACAGCTTCAGAAGTTATGGAGACTGTGGGGGAACTAATAGGAAGAGGGACTGTAAAAGCTTCATTTCCTTAGAAACCAGGCAAAAATATTCCAACCCATTATCTCTTTATGAATTATTTCTGTAAAGATTGCCCTTTACATGCTTTAAATATCTGAGCTACACCAGTAGAAATTTAGCAGCGTACAGGCTTATCATAAGCATTCTGATATTATGTCTTGGTTTGCTTGAAAAACACAAGAAGGCAAGAATGTACAGATAAATGCATCGATTATTTTTTACCTGTCTAAATCTAAACAGTACATTTCTCTGTGTATCAAGCCAGCTCTGCCTGCTGGAAGGCAGAGCACAATTTGCAGCTGCTCTGCTCTCCGGCCAGGTGACCACATGTTCACAAGAAAATCAGGATTGAAAGGGGTCACTTCTGAGGCTTCATCCCCCAGCAGACCTTTCATACAGTGCCATCACTTGTGGCCAAAAATTGTAGCAGTCCTCGTAGTGCACCAACTCCATAACATATGGATTCTCCTCATGTGGCAATTTCAGAGTGTTTATTACTTTACTTCTGGAAGGAATATTACTGCTGCAAGAAGACCATAGGAACTGGCTTTCAACCAGGAATCATGTGCAGCCTCCCTCTGCAGCTTGTGGTGTGTCTGTGGAGATATGCTGTGCATTCAATTAAACCTCAGGATTCTTTTGTTTTTCCTTTGTTTATCTGACATGACATGAACAAGCTTTGTGATTTATACCAGTCTGGTATTTTTGTAATATGTTCTTCCAGATGTTTGTGAGACTTAGTTCAGGTCAATCAGGGAATCTATCAAATACATCAAGATTAACACTGATAAATCCAGATGCTTAATAATTGTATACAATTAACTTTCTTAAAATTTCTTCTTTTTATCTTTTTATCTTAGGACTTCATATGAAATACAGTAGGAGAAATAACCAAACCAGAACTCTATTAATCTAGTTTTAGGTCTGTATCCTCTTGCTTCTTTTAAAAACTACAAAATGTTCAATATTAAAATAATACTTGGAGTCTGGGTGATTCTGCAAACTAAAACTTGAGAGATTGGCAATACTAATTTTGAAAGAGAAAACAAATGTATATTCAATGGTGAAACTGTGACACTGAGAAAAACTGGAAAAAAAAAATCACTGAAAACTGCTGAGAATTTATAATGATCATCCTTGTATTTTTTCAGTCCAAAAGTATCACTGGCTTTATTTCATCTTTAAAATGTGTTTCAAAAGCATTCATAGTTGGTGTAATATCAAGTCCTCAGAGCAGGGGAAGTACGGCCAGTAGCTGAAGCCAGCAATTAATGCTGGCTGCTGCCCTTATGGGCTGAGTAGCTCTGAATCTCATGTGACTATCCTGTGACTTCTCACTACATGCAAATACTACTTCAATAACAGCAGAGATTTATCCTTGTTTACAGGGCCATTGAGGTTTATGCTTTCCAAGAATATTTGTGTTAACAAAATCCAAATTTATTTGACACAAGCCATCAGCTTCATAGAAAGGAAGACACTTCAGTAGTGAGAATAACTAGGAACCTCTGCTCTTCTGTATATGTAGATTAAGAGTAGTTATCTGTTTTAGAAGATATGTTGTATCTTAAATTGAGTGTAAAAACCTGAGGGAAAATATTAGTGGGTGAGGTTCTACAGCATGAGCTTTTTACCTGGGTAGACTAGTAGTCTCCAATAACATTTCTGGAGAGATGCAAAGTTCTTTTATAATTTAAACAAATGACATCTTGTAAGTGCATATGGAGTCACAGAATATACTGAGTTTGAAGGGACCTACAAGGGTTACCAAGTTCAACTCCTATTTTGGACCAGCAAGATATAAATGTGTGCAGTAGGCAGTTTGCCTGAGGTACTGGTGTTTCAAATAACTGTATGAGGTTTTTCCCTTTGTCATATTTGTGTTTAAATGTACAGCCTGTCACTGCAAAATGGATACAAAACTTTGTTTTTTAAATTCAAGTATCCCACACCAATCTGGTTATTGAACTTGTTTAATAATCAAAAAAATAATTTGAGGCATTAAGAATTAAATATATAGCATGAATATTAAATCTTTATGATTTCTACCTAAAGTTTAAAACTGATCTTAAAGCAGGATGAAGAGTATTTATTTATTCATTTAAAATAGGTTTCTAAAATTGTGCAATAATTACATTAAGTACACTTCTATTTATTTAAAGAAAATAATTAATATTTAAATGCAGAGATGTATTTCCTAATTTAAGGAAAAAATAGAACTATACTAAAAACTAAAATAAAAATGGGTAACATGAATCAATGAGTAACACCTATTCTAAATAGTTCACCATTGCTAAATATTTAAAGGTTAAACCCATTAAAATTATGTTATATGAAAATTAACTAGTGTTAATTATGAAATAATAATTAATTTTTTTTACTGCTTATTTTGTAATTCAACTTTTTAATGGCTGTGGTTACTGCTTCTCTTCAGATTGAAAACTTACAGAAACATCTCACCTGGAAGAGAAGCTATTTGACAGCAGCCGTAATGCACTGAAATTCTTTTTTTAAATTTCTCATTTTATTATGATTTTTGAAAAAGTGTTTTTCAAAAAGAAAAGTTAGTTTTCTGGCACATTTTAATTTGATCCCTTTTCTGCAGTTGTTTCTGCTTCTAGTTGTTAGGAGAGCCAAAATCTCTTGGATCTGCAGAACTCAAGCTAGGAAGTGTAATGAGAATATTTATTATGAGAAAGCCAACATGCTGTTCTCTCTTTCTTTCTTTCTTTTACGCATTGGTAGATATTTTCTGAGTATAGGACCATATTTTTTTATGTCTTTCAGCTCATGGGTAGAACAACCAAAATACACAGGATAGAAAAATTCTAACAAATACACTTAAAAAAAATCATGCATATGAATGAAGTCATAATATACTGGAAGATTTATAATGACTTCAAAAAAATTTTGCAACATCTGACAGTGGCTGGGTATGAATTATTGCACCTTTATTTCACAAATGGTCCTTACTTGTCAAATTCCTTGGAACCCTTCTGTGTAGTTACATGTTTTAGTGCACAAGACAATGCATAAATGTAGGGCAGTTTTAAATTCTGCTTTTTTCATGTTTCTCCTACTCTAGTACCAAATCTTGGAATCATTCCTGCTGAAATTAAGGGCTGAAGCCTGCAGAGAGTGTGGCATTATAGGAGCAAAATCTTGCATTTGGTAACCTGGTGCTGCTCTGTGCATCCTCCCAGAAGGGTGTCCTGAGCTCTGGCAGATGTGAGTGTTGGTGGAGAGGGAGGAGCTGTTTCAGGCCTGAGCTCCAACAGATGCTCTCTCCTCTAGAGGTGCTGGCTCTCATGGCAGAGCCCAGCCCGACCACCCTGGCATGGGTACTTGGCTCTGCGTGGAGGTCAGCTCGCCTCTGATGGACCCAGGATGCAAAGCTGCTGGAGATGTAGAGTGTGGGATCTCTTTCTCACCACCTTCAGGGCAATGGATAAGGCTCCAGCCAACAGGAATCTTCCTTGATGGTATCTATGAATGGTGTCCCCTGGACTATACTAAGGTGTAAGGGAACAACTTCTCATTGCTTACTGACCAGGAGAATACAGTGTACCCAATCATTGTGTCTGAGTTGGTATCTTTTCCAAATGATTGCCCAGGAAAAAAAAGATGGGAAATAAAACATATTAATTTCCCAAGTAGAGAGGAAATATGATTTCAGAATAAAAAGAAAATAGCAGTACATATATAGTTAATAAGAACAGCAAAGTTAACATAAAGAGTGATAAAATAAATGTAACCCTTTGATCTTTTAACAGACTGACTTTTTTATTCAGTAACATTTGAATATTTAAAAGATAATATTTCCTAATTAGCTCTTTTTTAGCCCTTGGTATGAATATCTAACATTTTCATGCTGGGGAATATAATCCAGTGAGATTCACGTGGCTGATAGCCCTCTCTATGTTCCCAAGTGCCTTCAACTATGCCTGACACTGGGATGAAGTTTGTGCATTCTGACTCCAGCTGGAAACCTGGAAACCTGACTCCACCTGGAAAGATGTAGCAGATGCCAGAGAAAACTCTGTGGTGTTTTATAACCGGGTATTTTGCCTCAGCAGAGAAAGAATGAAGAAGATATAAAGCAAAGGTTGGCATTCACAAATATTATTGATGATAAAAGCAGAAGAGCCATGCCTGTGCTAAAAAGGGAGAATACCACATCTCTCCACTAAGCCTGAGGTGTCCTGACAGAAATGGTCTGCAGAGACAGAAGAGGACCCAGGGGCTCTGAGGAAGACTTTTAAGACCTTTGTCATTTCTTCCCCTAGACAAAGGAACTGCTGCTCCATGGTGGTTATGAAAACATATGAAAAATGGCAACATATATTACTGAGTGGAGATTTCTGTGCCACCACTATAGCAAGTGAATGCAATTTTTACATCAATTTATCACTGGAGAGAAAATCAGTGCTCTTAACTTTCAAATACTTTGGAAAGCAATGTTGTATGTGATCCATTAATGAAGGCACAATGTTTGAGCTAGATGCTCGGGCTACTTCTGTGACTCAGAGTGGTAGATCTTTCCAGAAAGGGACTCCTCTCCAGCCCACCCAAAACCAGAAGAACCCCTTACTCTTCACTGAATTCAAGGGAAACTCAGCCTGCCAGCTCAGACCAGATGCCAAACTTCTTGGCAGTTAAAGGGGAGCAAGATAGTCCCACAGATAGTAGGTGGAATAAAAATGTTGATGACAGAGATACTGAAGTTCTACAAGGAGACAGAAGCAGGCAGAGTGGGCTTGTGTAGGCAAGCGTATAGTTTATTCCAGATGGTGTTTGGCTTCAGTAAAAGCTGCAAATTTTCTTAAAGACACTCTGTGCCCCTCAATGTAGCATTTGAACAATTTGCAAAGGATGTATTCATAAAATTTATAAAAGACATTGCTCATACAAAAATGTCATGAAGCACTGGTCTTGTCAGGACAGAAGGAGAATCGGTGTAGCTGCATTAATAGTGAGAAGGCTTGGGAACACTCAGGAAGTGGTGATGAGGGACTGCAACTTGGAGTCCCTAAAGGAAGAAAATAGATGTGCTCACTGGCCACAAATGCAGCTGCTTCTGGGACCAGCTGACATTCAGGAAAAATCTCCAATGAACATAAAAGACGTTCTGGCAAAAAATCCTTATATTTTGTATTCCCACAGATTTCTGTGGAAATTACTCTGTCACTGATTGCAATCATTCCTGTCTCAAAAGTGTGCATTTGTAGCAGGTGCCTGGGAAGATTTTATTTTTTCATTTGTCCGTTTTCTCTTTTTAACAAAATTCTGTACTAGAATTATAAACAAGGAGTTTAAGAAGGCAAATAACAGACCATTCACACAGATACTCATGCACATTCTCACTCCAAAAACATTTGGCCAGCTAACAGGTGAGGTGTTTTTTAAGTATTTTGTTCCCAGAAAATCTGATATCTTGAAACCATGATATCTTGTTCAATTCTAATCCTGTGTTTCAACTGTGGCAAGAGACTGTGAAAAATACCAAATTATATCCTCTCCCCCTCTTATTCTTTTAAACAATCCTTCATTTATTCAAGCTTTCCAACTCCTTGCATGTAAACGTACCATAAAGAAGAGAACTCCAGCACAGACATGGCAATCCTCCTGTCCTTTCTATCTGAGTTAGACTAAAACAAGAGTTCTTCTTCTTAACTGTAAAACCTAGGTAAGCATCTTAAATAATTATTCATTACGTAATTTAGAATCCACATTTGCAGCCAAAAAAGGTGGTTGTAGGGTCACATCTGAGAATTTCTCTTAATAAAGTTAAAGAACCTGATTGCAAAAATATTGTAATTCTAAATAGAAATTTTGAGTAAAAAATGAACTAAAAATTAGATGTGTTTTAAATTAAAACCCCAAATTAGTAAGGACTAGGGCTGCACAGTCATGATCCCTGCACATATACAGGAAATTCAGCTGCTTTAGAGATATACAGCTTTTGACTTCATGGCCTAGGCAGCCTTAGCTATGATGATAAATTGTCAGACTGTGATATAAAATGAGTATTTCTGCTGAAATCAGAGGTGCTCATTGACCTGTGTGTTATGAGTCACTTCACTTTTGCTTAAATTTTTTCTGCTCATACTTTGTCTTCCCTCATAGTTCAGACTAACCTTGGATTAGCCTTTATCTTGATCACAAGTGCTGACAATAGTGCAATAAAGAATATAAATAGTAAAACAATGTATTTTTTACACAAAATTGCATGTTTTCAGACCAACATGATCCACATGTGCTTGAGGCTGTTTATTTTTAAAAACATGAATAAAACTTTAGTCATCATGTTATCACAGTTTGTCTTTTAAAAGAATCAACAGTGAAGTTTCTTTCTGTTATTTCTGGCAAATATGGAGCAAGTGTGACTTGGCTCCCTTTGCCACAAAAGCATAACATGAAGAAAACACTCCACAATGCAACATTCCTAACGAGTTAAATGTGTCTTTGCCTGACTCTGCCAGCTCCGGGCTATGTCCTTCTTCTGGTTCATCCAAAAGAAAACAAAACAGGTCATTAAAGGTCCATGGTACTGTAATATGGTTTTATTTGTCCTAGGAAGTGTTTATCAAGTACTGCTGTGAAGAGATATTGTTCTCTTTAAAGACAAAAAAAGCAGAGATGACTCTGCTCTATGACTAATAACGTAGTTCTGAGAAGATACTTCTAAGTCAATTTATGTGAGCCTTCCAGCTCAAAAGGTGACATGAAAGTTGAAAAGGATAAAAGAACTGGCATTTTAAAAGGAAATAAGAAAAAGTGCCTTTGATAAAAATAATAGAATAGCAGCAATTTCTGAAGCACAGTAATTCTATCCAAGTAAAGATATTGTAATGATTATGGATAATAACAGCTAGGTTTCAACCACAGAGCCAGTCAGGTGCATATTAAATTGATCAAAATAAACCTCTAATAGTCATCTCTGTATGTGACAACTAGAAGATAAATAGAATTAAAATAAAGATGGAGATTCAAATAATGTTAAAGAAAAAGAGAAGGCAGAAGAGCATTAATAATGAAGTAAAATAACAACCTCAAATAAAATGAGAATAAAAGTTGTGTGATATTTTACATATCACCCTCCTTAATAAGAAAAAAAAAGGAAATAATGCAGTACTAAGATTTGCTAGACTTATCTCACAGGCAAGTTGTAAAGATTCATTAAGTAATATTCCAATGGTAGCTGAGGATTGAAAACACTATGTAAGTATAAATTATAGCCCACTAATCAAGTGGCTGAAATCAAGCCTTTATATCCAGGCAGAAAACTAACATGGCACTTCAGAGAGGGGAAAAAATTATGTTTAAAACAAGAGGAAAAACCAGATAAAAGGCAAAGGAGATGTCAAACAGTACCAAAAAAAAGAAAAAAAAAGGTTTCAATGTTTCAGTAGAAAATGAAAAGAAAAATTCTCTTGTGTAGAAGATACAATGGAGGAAAAGAATGAGTGATACTAATGTCACAGTCTGGTTACTGCTGAGATTTACTCACTGAACCGAGGTGCCCAAGTCAGGGTCCTAAGCTGGCGTCCAGACAACTGAGCTGGCAGCTTTAACATATCAGTTACCCACTGAAACCATCATTCTGAAATAAAAACCTGAGCTATCTGACAGTGAGGAGGCAGAAGTGTGTGCTGCTTCCAGAGGGAGAACCAATCTGCCAGGGTCCATTTAAAACATCGGTCCATTTAAAACAACATGAAGATTCATGTTGGAGGTGGGGGTCTGCTTTCCTTTGTCCTTTCCTTACTTAGCATGTCATTGAGGTGTCTGTGTCCTAAAGGCCCCAAGTCTGATGCCTGGAATTAAGTAACACTTAAATTAATTAAATTACTCTCTTCTGAAATGGTTACATTAACAAACTGTGTAAGGTGCTGTGTGTAAAAACAAGGTCACAGTTTTCCTCAGTACTGGTGGCGTCTTTCAGAAACACCTATCAGACCTTGAATTTAGGGCTGGCTGACAAGTGAATTTTTTCAACTGCAAGTGTCTAAGTTGGCAGTTCAACAGCAGAGGGTGTGTCCATGCTCAAGTGCCTGAGTGACATTGACTAGGAATCCCTGGTTCCTAACAGACTTGGAACTGTCTTTTCTGGATCTCCAAAGAGTCCTTCACTTTGAATTTATGCTGATGACTTACTCTGAAGACATACATTATCCTGCTTTAATAAACAAGACCAACTGAAATATCTTATTTTCCTTCAAATTTAAAAAAAATAATTGACAATTTTAACCTGGGTATTTATTTATTTTCAAAAGGCTTACCTCTTCCTGAAAGTATTGTGTAAGGGTCATGTGGGGTGCCTCAGTATAAAAGTCAAGATAAGAAAAAACATATTAAATTGCATTGCTTTTTGTTCTAGTCATTGTGGTCAGCAGCGGAACAACGCAGAAAGGAAAATATAAGAGCTAGAAAAGCAAAGTATCTACACTTTTATATTAATTTAAAAGAAAAAGCAAAAGAAGAGGTTCATTGAATAATAATAATAATAATCTGAATTGATTTACTGGACTATGCATCACAGCAGGAGGGACATCCTGGTGCAGGAAAGGAAAACCTGCATGAACTCAGATTTGCCAGTGGGGTGATGTGGAGAATAACTGTGCAAGCTGACGCAGCAACCTCTGCAAATTTCCAGACCAATACACAGAGGTTATATGAGGAACACTCTTATACGCCAAGCAAAATAGAGCACAAATGATTGAGCCGTCATGGGTTTCCTTGTCTCTAAATACTTAATGCTTTCCTTAAATTGATTAATCTTGGTGTGGACTCACATTGGCAGGGCCTTATTGAAGCTCTGTGTACATTAGTTAAATCCTCACAGACAACAGAACTGCTTCTGTTTGACTGTTTTTGCAGCATGTTCCCATAAAAAGAATGCATGAGAATGTTAATGTGACAGTCCTTCAAGGCAAAGTCTATTTCATCAGTCAAGAGGAAATCTTTGTGGAATACAACTGGAAGAGATGAACGCATTTTAATTTTACGAGACTTTCATTATGAAAGGAATTTAAATAATTTAATTTGAAAGCATGTTCTCAAGTGATTTTTAAAATAGATTTAAGTTTGGGTTTTTTGGCTTTTTATCATTGAATGTGGTCTAAAAGAAGCCCAAAAATAATTTCCCCCTACAGACTTCTTTCTCTTCTTCCCAGCTGGCAAATTTTATTATTTTTCTCTTGTTGTTTCAATGAAGTCAAAGTAATTATGATGATTTTTATTTAAACTAAACATCTCAAACCTCTATACATAGCACCTTATGTGTACCAAAACCTATGCTCTCAGAGAAACCAAAATAAGAATTATTTTTGTGCTAGTTGGTTGTTATGACTTCTACATGACAATCACAAAAACAGTGATGTTTACACTGTTTTCATAAATCCAGCACCCACTATTTGTATTGCTTTAGGCCAAAGCACATGAGGAAGAGAGGGGATTGTCTCCCTTACAGCCTTCTAGAAATATTTAATGTGACACAAACAGCAGGATTTCTGGCTGTGTTACACTACTAAGGCATGTGCAGCGAGGAACAGATAATGTGATGTTATCATGCTGTTCTTGTTACTTGAGCTCCAGGTTCAGTCAGAATACTGAGGGTCTTTACTGCTGAATGCTGGAAAAATGGAGATTTTTCACACCAGTTTGGTCTCTGATGACTTTGTGCGTCACTATCTGATATTCTGCTTTGATATTGCAACATGTTCAGCAGCAACACTCATCTTTTCCCTTTAGTTCTTTTGCTTCTTTTCTTTATTTTCCTATATTTTATTTCCCTTTTTCTCTTCTCTTCTCTTCTCTTCTCTTCTCTTCTCTTCTCTTCTCTTCTCTTCTCTTCTCTTC
>VZTB01015937.1:491693-634700 GCA_013397245.1 Thryothorus ludovicianus
TCTCCTCTCCTCTCCCCTCCCCTCCTCGAGTCTCCTCGAGTCTCCTCGAGTCTCCTCTCCTTTCCTCTTCTCTGAATTTCCCTTCTCTTTTTCTCTTCCCTTCTTCTGTCCAATTTTTTTCATTACATGTTTTATATTTCCCTTTAGCTATGTGCTTTGAACTGCTCCACAATGTCACTCAAAATATGAACCCTTGCCAGCACAGATGGAGAAACAGAGAACTGAAGTGCTGGAATAGGAGGATAGATTATGGTGGGACTTTCCTATGCCTGACTCACAACCAAAACTTTTCTTTTAGACAAATTTCTAACTATAGACTCAGTTTTTGAGGTGATTATGATCTGTTGAGAAAAGGAGATTATTTTTGATGTAAAGAGAAGTCAAAGTAAGAATTTTGATTATTATGGGATAAATTCCTTAAATCTTCTGCATTATTGTTACTCAGGTCTCCCACTTTATTTTTACCAAATACATTGTCTAGCATTCTTAAATTGAGGGTTAGTGTTCAGTCCCATTTTTCTTTTCTTTTTAACAGTGTAATGCTACAAAATCCTCATTTCCTAAGACTGCACCTCTTCTATTAAGTTCAAGTCAAGAAAATATTGAAAGACGTGACAGTCCATCAGGGAGGGAGGATCTTCACTCGTTGACTACTTGAAATGGACACCATACCAATGAGTTTCTCAGTGTACGGAGAACAGAGGTTAAATTTTGGGTACTATAGAACTCTGAAAACTAGAGATATAAAGAATGAGTTGGGGTTTAAAAGTTTCATGACATTTAACAATAATTGCTTCCCCATTTTAAAACAGATGTGTCTCAAAATGCTTTCCTCAAACAACTCTCAAGTACGTATCATCCTAACTTTTCTCAAGAAAGCCATTAAGAGGTGGACAGATGAGACAGCTCTTTAGACTTTTTTATGCAATCAGTAGATGTCACACTGATAGATCCATGAAAGCCATGTAAACAGTATTGGAATTTATCAATAATTCTAATACACTTCAGATCTGGGGACTCAGGAGTATGGCACTGCACCACTGAATAATATTCAATAAGAAGTGCATTTGTAATTTGAAATTTTCTCCATTATATCTTACTTCAATTTAATAATTTTATACATTTTTGTAGTGTGTCGTAGAATGAAAGGAAAATATGATAATCCATCAAGTCTGTTCCAAGTCTCTCAATTACCCAATTTTGTTGTTATTATTGAAATCTGCATAAATTCATCTTGCAGTAAAATCTACATTATTCAATAAAGTGTTCAAAATTGCTTCTGGTCTATAAATGCTCTGAAATAAACTTGGCATTCTCTTTCCTTAAGTCAAGCTTTGAAAAATGTGCGTCATTAAAACAAATGTTTGCAAACTATTTATATCCTGAAGGAGTTCTTTTTGTAACATTGATAGCTCTTAGGGCAAGGTATTATACTTAGATCCATGACCATGGGTTTTGGAGTGTTTTAACCTTAATCCCTCCGATTAGGTTTTCAGTGAAAATATTCTGTGCCAGAAGAGAAATTGTGCTGTGCTAACCACTCAGAGGTACACAGGGGTACACAGCTGATCAGCCATGGCACCAAAACTCCCAATCCAAGACTCTAACCAGAGGATCTCATGACTCGCAAAAAGCGAGAAAGAAGTCAGTGTGTCATGCAGCTTTGCTGGGTTCCGATAAATGTTTGTTTAGATCCTTAGAAGTAGTTTTGTCTTAAGTAACAAGAGGCCAGTTGACCACTTTTCCTCTATGCTATTTGATTTTGCTCCTCAGGTTGTGTTTCTTTTTTTATTCTTGAAGGGGCTTTTTCTTTAAAAATTAAAAAATAATAAAACTGGGCAGTAACTAAGAGTTAAATGTTGCCCAATCTCCCAAAATACATCTAACATCTTTTCTATCCCCTTACATCTCTATTATTTTGCTTTCTTATGTATGAGTTGTCCTCCAATTACAGCAATTCATAAATTATCTTTGGGTCCCATAGGACATGCTCGATTTGTAGAGTTTCTTCCTTGTGTAAACATTTGTTGGATTTCTTGACTTGGTCTCCAGTCTCCACTATCAGAGAAGCAGGTAAAAGGCAATGAAGATAATTTTGACAGAAAAACCATGAAAAATTAACCAGTTAAGTGACAATTTGTAATACTTGAAAAAATGGAATTGTATGAAGATGTACAGGTTCTGACAATCTTTTTTTTCCCACATTTGTGATTTTAGGTGGCTCTATGCTCTCTTTGCTTGGCAATTAGAACCACAGTAGGAGAAAACCCTACTTAATGTCTTAGCTCCATCCAGCTCAGCTCCTAACACCCAGCTTTGACATTCTAGGACATCATTGCTCACTGTGGTGATAAAGAAAAAGAATCATGAAGAAAACTTCATTCCCTCTTCTATCATATCCCCTTTTATTCTGGATTCTTTCCATTTACCTTTCTTCCTTATGTTTATGTCTCATCTTGCACCTATGCACAGGATTCCCAGAAACAGAAAAAAACTCTGAAACCAAAGAAGAAAAAAAAATCAAGCGTCATATGCCAAGACTGTTGCAGAAACACTGTCTTCAGGAGGGAAAGGGAAAAATAATGCTGACAAAGGAATTGGTAGATGAATTTCCCTGAACTGAACCAAACCTTTCTTTTATTTCAGACTTAAACCCTTTTACCTGTAAACCTTTCAGCTCTCCAACCTAAGTTTATGGAATTCAGAATCAAAATATTTAAAGGACAAATAGAGGGCATTTTTTTCTTATAGTTATTTCTCCCTCACTGAAAAAATGATGACTCCTTTCTGTCTGAATAAACTGCGATACTTGAAGATATTCAGAGCATCTACTAAAAGCATTTTCCCAAATGTAAGCCAACATCAAGGCATCATGGTTTTGAACTAGTTACAGTAACAAAGAGTTTCTCAATATGACTCTGTTATGCTGCTTTCCAGATGGGATGGAGTTCTGTGAAATCTCTGTTCTTTTTGTGCCGCTAATCTTGCCTTATGACTCAGAAGCTGAAAGCCCTGAATAATGTTGATAATCCTCTGCAGTCTCTTTTCAGTCTTAGCAATGCCTTTCCTCTAATGAAACATGTTACATGCTTTGCAGGAGAGATCCCATGATTATTTTTGATACTAAGCCTGCAGTCCATGCTTACTGACATTGCACGGCATTCCTCTGATTTCTATCATAGAAAAGGATTTGTACATCCAGACTTGGAATATATTATATGAACTGTATATAATAAAAAGTGTAATTTTCAGAATCTACAGAATTATAAAAAGTATTATTTTCAGAATCCACAGAATATTTTTCATGCAAGCGTAGTTGGTTTCTCTGTGAAAGACATAAGGATTTCACAGCTGGATCACAGATTCCTACCTTCTGGCATCTATGTGGGACTGTGCAAATAATAACTGTCCTTATAGCTAGCAAAGAGCTTCCTTAACTTAGAGGGTTACTGAAACCAGAAGACAAGTAGGATATCTGAAATACCAAAAGATAAGGAGGGTATCTTTAGGTAACTGACAGATGGGTCACAGGATCTTAGGGTGACACAGCCTCAGAGGCAGCAATTGAAGGCTGGGCAGCATAACTGCACTGGCTGAACTGATCTCAGTGAGACCACAGGAACATGTCTGATATACAGGCTCCAACCTTTAAACCCCAAGTAAACTTGTTCCTAAACTGATTCCCATCCCAATCCTCCTTTAGCTCTGTTCAATCATTTTATTCCCATTTCAGAAGGCATCTAGCTGCTGCTCAAGCAGTCATGGATCCTGCTGGTGCTCTGTAGGACAGCTCTTTGCAGGTGTCTCAGGTGCCCTGAATGTATTTCAGACATCTGTGCATGACAAGGAAGGCAAGTCCATCCTGTGTGTCCCTGGCAGAGCCTGCGTGCTGTGTGGATCTGTTGACATTGCTCTAAAAGCTGCAGAATAAAAAGTTGTCTCTTGCTCTATTTAGGCTCATGCAGAGAATAATTAAGCAAGTTCTCAGCTTTGTGTGTGTTAGTTAAAAATTAAATTTACAATCACGTGTTATGCATTGTAGTGCAAAGCAGCTCTTCTCATTAATATCTTGAAAAGGAAATCATCTTCTGTGTTTTTCCTGTGACTGTGATCTATAGATCCCAGTGAAGAAGGCAGAATCTTCCCATGCTCCTATTGAAGAGTGTCAGAAGTAGCTGTTCTTTACATTTTGATAAGAGCCATGACAAAAAATGCACATTAAATATGTACACACACACACACACACACACACACACATACGCAAAAGTGCCATCCAGTTGGGGAGGGATTGGACTTTATTTCCCTAATTTAATGAAGTTTTTATTTGTATCTTCTCTTTTGTGACTCAAGTTTTGTAGAAGTGAAACTGTGTAAACAACAACCAGTGACAGAAGGAGCTTTAATGACACATGGAACATGTTAAAAAGTAGCACACAATTTTAAAGTCGTGTGTTAGAGCAGGGATTTCTTTTATCTTGATTTTCTCCGCAGTAATGTTAAAGGCAAATATAAGTTCTCTTCTAGAAACTCACTGTAAGAATGATTTTTTCTTTATTCTATTTTTATGATTATTAGAGATTAAGGCAACAAAAACATTAACTTTCTGCACTAGCTGAAGAGGTGCTCATAAAAATGTCTAAATATCTATTGACCCTATGGTCTCAATTGCAAATAGCCTGTACATAATAGAATTGAACTATAAAATCTATTTTTGTTATGAAAACTCTCTTTATGGATGCATAAATTATTTATATTAGCAGTTACAGTTCAGGATAATGAAGGTTCATATCTTCAGTAATGCTAAAGGTGGACTAAGTGGAAACATTTATTTGGTTCCATAAAATATGCATTCAAATTATGTCTGTCAGGATACATTATCCATAACAGTCTCAACTTTATTAAAGTTATGGAAGAAGTTCAGCCCTATGGACTTGAACTGGATGGAGTCCCATGTATAGGAGCTGTATAAGAACTGGAAGGAGCCTAAGGAAGAAAAGTATCATACAAGAAGGTGTCTCTCCATTGGAGGGACATTCAGATAAAGTAGCAGGCTTAGGGCTTGAAGCCTATTCTCACATTGTTGTCTGGATTTACTCTTACAAAGATAGTTTGCTATGAGGAATGACTGAATTGCTCTCTGGAGTTGCCCCACAGATGCCTTGCTTTGGTGCAGACATTGTCATTGTGAGGCATTCTGACTTCAAGGGTGTCAGAGCAAAGTGATATTTGAGGAACAACAAACCCAGAAGGACTGGCTGTCAAATCCACATCTAGAAAGTATGGCTGGGGCACTTTTTAGTGAGTCTCTGAGACCTGGTGTCCTCTCTTTATTGTCCCTATAGGGATCCCAGCTGGTGTGTGGACTCTAAAAAATCATGCCTATTTTGTTTTTTTCTCATCTACCTTCCAGCTGAATGAGAGACAGGGCTTAGGTGAGGTTCTGCTATTCCCTGAGCCTGGTCCTTACAGATCAGATCATTGATCTCCCAGCTCTCCCTGGGGCTTTTGCACTTTTGCAAGAATAAGCAAGAAATTAAACTTTTCCAAACTACCAGTATGGCATGATTCACAAGCAGATGGGCTCTGTTCTGTAAGGTACCAGATGCCACCATGGAGCAATGAGCATGTCTTTGTGCAAAGAATCACTGACAATGTCCTATACTTTCTGGGAAGATTCATATTTTTAGAATTTCATAAGCACACCCACATTCACTGGGGGATGTTTGAGTTACAATTTTATAAGAAACGCCTGTTTCTATTATTTCCTTTAGAAGTAAACAAGTTACTGCTCTCCTGCTTTTAGAAAATGTGGGCAACTAATGCACAAAATAGAGTTAATTTGCTATATGGGTTATATTGATTCTCTACCATTAACAGACCAGCTTAATTTGGTGAGGGATAAATAGTGTAATTAATTAGTGACTGCTTCTGTCCATAAAACTAAACTATTGGTTTCAAACCACCTGAGACTACAGTGTTTGTGAAGGATCTATGCAGTATTAATGTGCCAGGATGCTGTTTAAACTCCACATAGCTCAGGACTGCCTAAATCCAAGTCTTGAAGTACAATCATGTCTCCATTTTGTTGGAAGTGTTTTCAAGGTGCTTAACCCGAATCTCTTTTGGATGGTGAGAAGTGTCTCATTTCAACACCTCACCTATGCAGAAAACATAAAAGTCAGTCAAAAAAAGGCCCAGACACTGGCACTTCTGGTCCCAGTGGGGTAATCCCTGTAAGTGGAGAGGCTACAGGTGCAGGACCCTCATATTATGTGTTATTATGTGGTTTTTTTTCTAGCCTTTGTTTCCATGTAGAAGTCTGGGTCCCTCACAGACACAGAGTGGCCCCATGTCCTGTGCCGAGAAGGTGACCATTTCAGGTATTTACCTGTGATTCTGCCCTAGACATGAGAAACAATTCTCTGGCAATGTTTCATTAAAAAATGCTGTATTTCTACAGTAAAAAAGTTCTGGTTTATATGAACACAAATTTGCAGAAAAAAAAGCCAAAACAGTTTTGCTAAAAGATTTTAATCTCACTCTTAGAGCATTATTGCACAAATTATAAAACAAGAGGCCAAATACCTGCCACAGTAAGGTTTATATCTCAGGATACTCACTAGCTCTGTCCAATATAGTCCTGGAAGTCAGATTTCCTGCAGTTGTCTTTGCGATTGCTCCTGCCTTGCAGACCTCACTCATTTTCAGCTCTTCGTTCCAAAATTTATCTTTTCTTAATTTCATCCTATTACTTAATTTGTAATCATTACACCGGGTTCATAGCTAATGGTTAGAATGTCAATGCAATATCACACTGATAAGATTGACAGTATCAGGGCACATTACTCCTTTCTGAATATCTTCCTCTACCCTTTGTGAAAATTAATTTATGGCTGATTGGGGATGTCAGGCTCTGCAGCAAAGGCACACAGCTACATCATGTTCTGACTCCTAGCTGGCTTGACTCATTAAAGCATTTAAAAACTTGGCATCAAACTGTACTGGAGCTGTGAATTGCTCTGTTGTAGCAAAACAATCTTTCTGTCAATTTTGTTGGTTTTAAAATGAGGATGCTCTGATCACACCTTTCATATATGGAGGTGCACAGCTGGTTCTGCTGCTTTCAAGTGCATCCAGAAATATGCCCACTGGGCCTTCATGAGGCTGAAGGGAAAATTTTATCTCATGAAACAATTTTACCTTCTGAGGTGAGATATTTCAGCTGGTAGTGATAGCTCTGTAGAAACAAGAAAGCTCAAGAATGTTACAAAGATTTTTCACCATATTCATATTTATTTAAACTACAGCTTAAATGCTGTGTTCTTTGGGGGAAAAAAAAAAAGAATGAAAACTGAGAAATAATAACTTTGCCTTGCTTGTGAACCTTTAAAAGGAAGTTGAAGTGGTCTGATGAGAAGAGCTCAACCCGTATTTCAGTTATGGCAAATATTATTCCACTTATAACTCTGTACAGACGACAGATGATGCTGGATCTGCTCCCTGCTGCATTAATTGCAGGGTTATGGCTTAAGCACAGCAGCTTTATTTTCCACTGTTGTGGTCACAGCATAAGCTATTTTCTAAGGGAACAGACATATGCATGAGTGTGTATATGTTGCGCTGACATGATGTCCATAGTAGGGATGTTAAGGCTGTCTCTTGTGAACCTTAATTTACTAAAATCTCCACTTTAGCTAATGTATTTCAGTTACTCAGGAGAGAAACTTTTTTCAGCACTTGGGACTAAGTCCTTATCAGGCAGCTAAATGCTGAATGGATATGAAAAGGATATTAAAAAAAAAAAAAAAGGGGGAGAGGAGGGCTAGGTGGAAGAAAATAATGCTCCTAACATTTTTTGAGTAAGATGATCTGCTGCTGTGCATGCTGTGTCCTTATAAAGTGTCTGCTGGTGGTCCCATGTACAGCAAAAACAGGATTCAAGAGTTCAAGCATTTGTACAATATCCCCAGGTACACATTGTGACTCTTGGGAGCCAGGGCCAGGAATTGAACTGTGATGATTCTTGTGGGTCCCTTCCAACCCAGCATATTCCGTGATTCTGTGGTAAGAGGAGTTTTGCTTACACATAGTTTAAGTGATGCCTCCAGAAGAGGGAGATTCTTACTGACTCCTACAGGATGAATTGTTGTGCTGCAGTTTGACAGACCCTTCGCTCACAACTGCTTCTCTGTGCCAGTACACGAAATGTTTTGGAAGTCTAATATGGAGGTGACAGGCAGACATTGATGAACTCACATGGCACTATTTCAGAGAAGCACAACAGCTTACAGACTGGTTTCCTCCACAGGAAGGTCTGTCCTCTTCATAAAGCCAGAAGGAGCCTTACCTTTCTCTGACACAGAGAGTTCTTCTTGAACTCTCTTCCCCATGGTCCTTCCAGAGGCACCTTTTTGTCATCTGATGTTCCCAGCTCTAATGTTACTTTGGGAGGTTTATGACTGGGAGAGGAAATTCAGACCTTGGAAGGGAACACACCTTGAGTCAGGAATTTCCAGACTCTCAGGCTTCCCAGATTATACAGAATAGTAAATTTCTTCTTATTCTCGCAGCTCTCATTTTTTTGGTGTTTCAGGGCAGATTTAGGAGACTAAGGAGTTTCTTTTTCATGTGGATGACAGATGGGTAGCAGCAAACAGGTTGTAATGGAAAAAAGACATGACAAATGAGGCAGCTAACTTTGTTCTCTACAACTCTCCTTAGCATCTAAAATGCATAGTAATTCAGGGAGTGAATGTAATGTAGTTCCTAATATATCAGTAGAGGAAGAACATAATAAAGCTCTGTATCTCACTGGAAAGGGGCAATTCCACTTCATAGCAAGATCTGAAGAAAATGAAAGGAATAAAGCTTACAGAGTCAAGGTCTCTGTCCTTTTGTTTAATTTTCATTTTCCTGTTTATGTTACGTCACTAATTGCTTATGCAGCAATAGTATAATTTCAAAAAAATTTAACAGAAGATGTAAGGAACCAAAACTGTGGCATTGCATTAGCTTGATGTGGGTAATGGAAAGAGTCCTTACAGGTTACACAGGCTGATACATCACTTTTCATTTACTTTGAAGGACCAGAGGTCAAATTGCTTTGCGCCTGCTGCATGCAGCACTTGTATTCATTTAAACCTTTGAAAACATCTTTTGCCTCACATTTCATCCCAGAGGAAGATGAGAAAAAGGATGCAATCTCATAGCAGCCCAGGCTGCACCAATTTGCAGTTCATGGATCTGTTTGTTTCCTGTGCATTAAAATTCTATTTTTCAGTTTGGAATGCACAAACACATTTAGAACACAACTCTATATTCCAGGAGTATGAACACAAGCAAAGCTGTACTGGGTGAGATCAGATGTCCAGTTAGGACTATGAAGGTTTGTCCTCTTTTTCCAGCAGTGACAAGTGGCAGATGCCTAAGGAAGAACATAGGAAAGGGGCAGGATATGGTGAGACTGATACTGATATTGATACAATGAGAATTCCTCTGAGCTCTTTTCCTTTCTCCAAGGGCTAACGGTTCACAGGTGACACTAGAAGGGATTTAATTTATGAAATTTATTTATTCATTTAGCATGAACAATATATTTAGCAGTTCTTGGTGTATTCCTATCTTTGCTTTCTTTTTTATCTTCTTGGACTCACATAGAAGTTTAGATCCAAGTCATAAAACAAAGAGGTCCATCAGGTAACTATGCACCATATATTAAATATATCTTCTCACATCATTTGAATCTGTTGCCTGCTGGCTTCAGCCAATGCCCCTGAATTCTTGTAGTGAGGGTGATATAATCAAGCTGTCCTTAGCTTTCCCAGTTTTCCATTGTTTTCTGGACTGTTCTTGCATCACCTGTTGAATGTCTCTCCTCCTGTGGAGTCCTGGTGCTTGAACTGAAGCAGTTTCATATATTTTGTGACTCTCTGTACTATTATTTACTGGTTTGGGATTGTTTGGGATTAAACTTGCATATTAGATAAGAAACAAAGGCACAACATGGAAGAAAGAATCCTTTTGTCTTCTGTGTTCCATCTGTCATTCAGTCCTGGGCCAATCTGGAATTTCATTACCTTTACCCTCTCCCTGGACTTGATACAGATTAATCATACCCATATATAAACCAGTCTTTCTCACACAGAAGAACTTCTCCTATAGAAGTAATATTTAGCCAAAGCATAATTTGGAAAAAAGATCCAGTCACATCTAGTTCAAAAAAGTCTGAAGACATTTTATTTATTTAGGGGAGGACATACTGGTTTGTTTGGGTTTTTATTGCAGCAGTCCCTATAGCAGAATATTGGCTAACCCAGTATTGTGTCTTTAAAATTACTTGGAGATGATTGCAAGTTGGAAAAACTCCATACACACATCTGTAGCTAAATGCATAGGCTCATCTATGTTGTTTTTAAATTCTTTTAAGTTCTCTTTCAGTCAGCTCTTAGGAAATGGTACAATATCAAAGCTATCTGGTCTAGGTGAACTGAATAACTGAAACAGCAAGCTGCAACACTACAGCCAAAGTATATAATCCCCTATATTTTTAAAACACTGAACAGAACAACTATATACATATTTTTTTAAACAATTAAATATGCTAACAGAAATGTCAATGCTGAGCATTAATTTCGCTCATAGTCTGGGCATGAATGAAGAGGTGAAGATTAAATTATATGGACAGTGGATTGCATTTCTAGTTTATTTTGATGGGCAAAATAGATAGAAGAAACCGCTGACTTAGACAAGTATTCAACTGCACATTAACATTTTATATGTAGAAACTGGCTTACTGAAGGGTAAACCCTTTTTTACCGGGCACATCCTTCTTACTGCTCTCTAAAAAACAATTTTATATAGTTCAGCATTGTGCTATTTCAAAGAGTTACTGTTTAAGCATAAGAAAATGTTTTTCTTTCAGAATGAGGCACATTTATTTCTACAGTGCTTGTAGAGAACAGCAGATTTTTGAATTAATTATTTACAAAGCATTTATGAGACAGGATTTGTAAGCTTTAAATGGTTAGAAAAAACTGTTTACATCCTTCTGATATATTCCTGGGAAATATAGTACAGGAGACCCATGCAAGTTGTTTTATTTTTCACAATGCTTTTCAGTTCCTGTGAATTTGATCTAACTTTAGGATAAGGAGATCAGAGAGACACTGAAAATATGGGGGCTTTTACCTTTCACTCCTTATTTGTACATTTAATGACTGGTAGAATATATCTGGAAGAATGTTGTTGATAGAAAATTGTGTAATCTTAAGGAAAGAAATGCTGATTTTAAATTCAGGATGGATTACATCCTGAAAAATTGCACCATAATCTTTTTTCTCTTGAGCCACCTTTACAATCCAGAAGGTGCAAAGTGTATGCAGCTAGTTATTATTCCCTGTTGTGATGAGACAGTCTGCAAAATATATATCACTATCTGAGTTCCATCTGCACACTCTGCAAATCTCAAAGTCATTTTTCAGATGCACCAAGGCAGCACTGAGAACATACTCTGACACAGCTTACGGAGTAGTGTCTGCTCATTACCTCTGGACATAGTCATGTGTGTATTAAACATCACACACACACACACACGCACACATTGTATTAATATCCAAGTTTACATTTAAAAATTGATCAAAGTTTCATGGAAACATTGAAAAAAATTAAACTGGGAATAGTATTTTCACCCTCTAAACTCCTGGTCAAGGGTAGACTTGTTTCAAAATCCTCATCTAGTGTACATTGCCACGGGAAGGAAGTCTTGTATTAGGCAACCTGAAAATATATCAGTCTTATGACTAATCATAATCTACACACACAATTCTAGGAATAATGATTCTAATAAATCTAAACTTCATTATTAAGTAGTGAAAGCTGCTTTTACATGACACTTCATATAACTCTTCCCTTAAAGTAAAAACAAGCTTTCCCATTCCACTTCTTGTATCTGCACTGCCAGCAAACAGTTCTGAAATGGTTCTAAATGGCTCTTCTGGTACAAGCAGGATTTACAGAACTAATTAAGGATAATTATATATGATCCATAAGGACTTAAGTGTCCTTGCTTTTCTTGTTATTTGATTTTTGATCATCCATTCACCAGCAATTTCAGGTCATATGGTCATTTGTAATTTGCATGAAAGTGCTTCATGGGACCATAAAGTGAAATGCTGGGGCAAAAAATAAAAACGATAATAAAACAAATCCTAGAAGTTCCTTAAGTCCACTTCTTACTATATTTTTCTTTTTAATTTTTTTCTTTTTCTTTTCCCCCACTGTAAGATTTTACCACACAGTTATTTCATAATCTAATGTTTCTTGATCAGCAAATTTCTGCTATTTCCCATCCAGCATTTAATTTCCATTATTTCATTTATTTTTTATTAGGTCCACCTCATGAATGACTGAGAAAATCTGAGCTTCTCCTTAGAAACACACCTACAGAGATAGTTTTGTTTCTCAAATATCAATCAGATAAATTGATATTACATTGAACATCTATCCTCTATATATTCAACCTTTCACCAACTACTTTTTTCTTCCATTTTATTTCCAAGTGGGTCAGGTCTATTAACAGGTACTTAAACAAGGCTACTCAACATTTTCTAGGAGGACAGAAGTTCACAAAATGAGTGAACCACAAAGTTCATTCAAAGCCTTTGTTCCTTAGTTCAATGAAGTTCTCGTGAATCATCATAAGCACAATAAAAATTGTCTGCCAACACCCTATCTGCAGGTCTGTGTATGTTTTCTACATTTTTCCCCCTTTTTTTGGAAAGAATTGTTTTTGACTGCCTACTCATCAAGATGATTAGCAGCACAAAGGAAGCAGTAGCAAACTACCAGCTCTTAACTTTTATTAAGAAAATAAATTACCCTAGGAAGTAGTTTAGCATAAACTGATAGAAAACATCAATCACAGTTTCTTTGGGGAGGACAAAATGCAGATGAGTGAAACAGTAGAGTATTTTGTGATGAGGAGAAATGGAGGTTGATAAGATTTGTTTGATGCTTCTAGAATGAGAAAAATCCTGAGTGCAGCTACAGCCAAGATTTGTGAGTTATGTGAGCTTCCTACTTTAACGTTCCCAGAGGGAAAAAAAGAAAGGAAGATGAAAAAACCAAGGTCTCAAACAATGCTGAAAATAATGTTCACACCATAATCCACCATGAATTTTATTTGCAATCTAGGAGTCCAGTACATAGACCTGCCACCAGCTATGTGTCTGGTCAGGATAACAAGAATGAACTGAATAATTCTAATTGTTTCTGCTCTGAGATGCATCTTTGCACATGCAGTCCACCTACCTTAACCATATTCATTTCACCAGAAGGAAAATAATCTCTTCTTACTTTACAATTTATTTTCCCATACATGTAATGAGCTTGGTGGCTCAGTTCTGACTTGTTCTTTGCAACGGTAACATACTGGATTTTCATTGTCTGTCAAATTGCAGTGAGGACAGCAAGTGTACGGGCCAAAACTAGCAGAGCTTGTCTGTTCCCACAGATCACAGCTGAGTTATGGTGGTGGGACAATACCTATAAGTTATCTTTACTGCTCCATTATAGATAAACTGAATTTATTTTTCTAAGTATCACTCTGGCACCTTCTACTTCTACAAAAGTCACACAAGACTTTGGGAATAAATTATATTGCCTCATTATGTAAAACTCATTCAATAGAAAATATCACGTAAGATATTACACAAAATTGAATAGATATATTAAAGAGTTCACTGCTCTTTGTGGAAAATTCCTAACAAGATCCTGTATTGCTTAAGATTTAATTTTTTCAGACTGTTTCATTTTTTATCTTGCTAGAAAAGCTATTTTAGATACGGGAAGGTTTACACATCAAAGCTATGATTCCACCCTTTTTAGTAAGATCCTAAACATCCTCTTTGTTTCCTGTTGCTTTTCACAGTGAACTCTGCTTGCCTAGTAGTTTTAAAATTGGGGATTGGGAAGGTGATATTCAAGAAATTGTTCAGAGAATGACAGGCTGGCTTTGAATATGTTTTGTTTTATCAACATTCAGGAAGAGAAAGAGGAAGGAGAAATCTTTGTAGCACACGGCAGCAGAATATATAAAAAAGAGAGCAGTAGGAAAAGAAGGCGTTTGTAAGTGCACTGTGAATATGGATAGACTCAGCTCACCTTCCCTTCTTGTCAAATAGAGCAGAATAAGAAATAATTGGCTTGTTTTGTATGAGAAAAAAAGACAGATTAAATACTAGGAAATTCTTCCAAGACTAAGAATGGTTAGATAATGGAGATTTCTGCTAAAGATTCAATATAATTGGAAAAGTTCAAAGTAACTTTAACACTCTTCTATATTGATGGGTCATGTGAAATCACACTTTCTCTGCCCATGTGGAAATTGAATGCTAATAATGTCATTAATTTTCAGATATTAAGGATGGAAACAGTAAAATTCAGATGAGCAATGATCTTCCCTCAAGAAAACTCAGATTGCCCAGTTTGTGATCATTGCCAAGAAGCCTTACCTAATGCACAGAGCTCCTGCCAAAATGCAGAGACCTTAGGGCAGAATGATTGAAAAGAGGCTAGAATTGAAGGGACAAACTACAGGGAACAATACATATCAAAAGATTGCATGGGATAGTAAGAAAAATGAGAAAAAGGACAACAAGACTGCACGATTCAAGACAGTGTTGCTTTACCAGTGTTCATATTCATTTTTGGAAAATTTGTCTTGTTCTGGAACCATTTTTTGTCGCTGTGGGACACACAAGGACACACACGGACACCTTCTCTTGAGAAAGTTGAGAAGTATCTATACTAAACATCTGACTCCACATTTTATAGTATTTCTACACAGACCCGGGATTGGAGAAGAAGACCGACATCTCTCCCATCCCGTTGGTCAAGACAACTGTCCATCAGTTGTTTTCCACATAAGAGAAAGTATGTAAACAACCTCATCTTATCAAACAGACTTCTGATAAAGACACTTTTGAGCATGAGAAAGAAGCTAGCTACTGTGAAAACAGCAAGTTAGAAAGTGCATCAGGAAAACCTGAAAAATCAGGGTGACAGTTTTTTTTCCTTGTCATCATTTTATTGTTAGATCACAGATGAGAAGGGCTTATGCAAACTCTAGAAGTGATCAGTTCTGGAGAAGATAATGGCATTCTGTTGGGGATAAGTTCCACACAAATTAGATACAAAATATGAAGTGGAGCTGCAGGATAGATGACAGAAAATAGTTATACCCAAACAAAAGGAAACAAAAGGAGTGAGATGTTTAGAAATTATTTCAACCCTCAAATTCCTATGCCAAAAACTGCTGAAATGTGTTTGGGATACAACTGTATCATAAATGCGTTGATCATTAAACAATGTTCTCTGAACAAGGTGAAGATCGTAGCATTAGGGAGTTGCTACACAATTGTCAGATGAAGAAGGACTTGAAAAATCCAAATCTTTCCTAACTGAGATCAGTTGAACTAGAATTCCAGTGCATATTGCTCTTCTTACATAGGACTTTAACAGAAATATGCTGGGAATGCTGTCAGATGGTTTGCATAATCCAGGGTACAGACTGGAAAATTCACATCAGACATTACTTACATGATCTTGTGATAGAGGATAGAAAACACAGAAGAAGAGCAGAAAGAGCGAGAGGAAGAAGAAAAAGAAGAAGAAGGAGAAGAAGAAGAAGAGGAAGCAGAAGAAGAAGAAGAAGAAGAAGAAGAAGAAGAAGAAGAAGAAGGAGAAGAAGGAGAAGAAGGAGAAGAAGGAGAAGAAGGAGAAGAAAAACAGAAGAAGAAGAAGAAGAAGGAGAAGAAGGAGAAGAAGGAGAAGAAGGAGAAGAAGGAGAAGAAGGAGAAGAAAAACAACAAGAACAAGAACATGAACAAGAACAGCCTTTGAGATGAGTCAGGCTTGGGAAAAAAAACCAGTTCCAAACCCTTTCCAGACCCTCATATCTCTTCCTTTACTGATTTTGATTTGTTTAAGTTCTCTGCCTTTTGAACCAGGTGCAAAGTCTTGGCTTTCTATATTGTTTGTTGTAAAGCTAATGGTCCACACTATCAATTTGGATTTGACCATAATTATTACTGCCACACTTTTTCTCAAGGTACAAAACTACTCAATCACTGACCACTAACGAATCTCTTATATTTCTGTGAAGTTTAGTTTAAAGATATTCCAAATCATTTCAGCGTAATGACAACCACAGTGTGAGGAAAATGAAAACAAAATATTGGGAGTGGGCAACTTACTAATTAAGAAAACAAACAAATTTGGATTTTTTTTTCCACATGTATATTCAAAGCAGCATTCTGACTTGGTGAATGAACTCTGCTTGTCCTTCACAGGCCAGGGAAGAGAAGGAGCTGTGCCCTTGCCTTACATCACCCAGCACACTGTCGTCGCTGAACTGAGGCACTGAATGCTCCAGGGATTCGGCCATTTCCGCTGCCAACATCAAAAAGGATTGCTTTTCGATGCACTGTATGGGCCAAATCCATTAATTCCTGCGGTCCTCCAAAGTGCTCAGGACTGGCAGGAGCCAGAAGGAGGACATTGGAAGGGTACTTACCAGTGCTATGAGGCAAAGCAAATCTTCTTTCATAGCTCTGGCTGGACAGCCTGACAAATTTACTGCTGTGTTGATGGCCAGATTTAGGGCCAAGAAGGAGAAGGATTTTCTCACGTTAGATCAGAAAATATTACCTATATATTGCCTTCCTCTCCTAAATTGAATTTTGACTGCTTGTGAACATCTGAGAATACTGTCTGGCTTTTCTGTGGGCATCTCACACTGCCATGCTATTTCTACAGGGCAAATAACATATTGGTCTTCCTAGTAAAATATACTTTGCATGTTGGACTCAGGATAGGATAACTGACATAAGAATAGTGTCCCATGACAGCTGAAATGATAGTTTTGGGTATTTTTATAATTCTTTTTGGACTTTGTGAAAATGTGTCAAAGTAATTCTTCATGCAAAATTGCCTACAATAAAAATAAGCTGTGCCTATTTACTTTGAAGTTTTGATCTTGCTTTTCCTAATTCTGTTCTCCTATGGCAGTGAGCAGAATGACACTGCTGAGATCTGGTTTTAGTAAGTGAGGAGTAAAATTCTTGAAGTGCAGTGCACTGTTCTATACCCACCCTCTCCTTACTCCATAGAAGTGCCACCTCTGTGGTTTTGCCACTCCTGATCTATGCGGATAACTTCACAACCCTGGCACTACATACACAACAAAATTATTCCCTAATGGGAAATTGTACGGGATGGTGATAATTATCAATTTCATAAACATTAACTGGAGTCCTGCTGCTATGATTTAGAAGTTTTTCTATGTTCCTACTGCTCTTCCTGTTATCATACCTTCAGTGGAGCACTTTGAATATGAAATAACCTGCTGAAATACATATTGTGATACAGATTTGAGAAGAATGACACTGCTACGACTTTAATTTTTGTATATCAGAATACAGTACCTTCAAATTGTAAAAATCTTTAACATAGAAAATACAAAATAATTTCAAATAAGAACAAATTGTAGGTCAGAAAACATCAGAAATTCGCTTACAAACAGAGAAAATTATCAAATCTAAAATGTATACTTGTCACTGATCACAGAACCACATGTATGCTTGTGAAAGAAAAACAAATCCTAAGCTAATATATACATTGTAAGGAATTTAACATATCCTAGCTCAAGCTATTTAACATAATGTATTTTTGTTTCATGTTTATTTTGTGAAATCACTTGATTTTATCTTATGACTGCTGTCATAAAAACAGCTTTTCCCGATGAATAACATTTGGAACAAAGCCAAAACCTGATCTAGCCCCTGTTTTTCTAGGATTAAGCAAAGAAGGCGTAAGCTCTCAGTACTTTGTAACACTAAATGAAAAATCCCCATTTATCTCTGGTAATCACTTTGAAAAGTGACCACCTGAATGAAATAAATAGCCTGTGTGATTGCAGAGACAGCATCATTATGCAAGGACAGGAGAATGAGAGGAGCAGATGCCTTCAATCTTATGTAACCAATCAAGAAATTCAACGTGTCAGAGATGCCAAAGGAAGAGATGGCACTGCCTCATCTAAAACCTCCAAGCTGCAGCTAGGGCCCTAAAGTGATTTAATGCCTTCCCCTGGAGGGAAGGAGCTTGTCCTGTCCAGATGCTTTAATTCTCCCTTCATTTCAGACTATCATAGCCTAACAAATAAAACAAAGGAGATAGTGGGAAGAGGAAGCTCTGCATAGTTCTGCATCATAGAGGATGCTGTCCACTGGATTGCTGTGTGGGAATAATTTCTTTGCCTATATAAAAGCTTTGGCAATTAGAAATCTGAAGCATTTGGGTAGAAGAAAAGCAACCAAGGAAAAGAAATGGAAAAAGAAGCAGGAATAGACATGAAAGGAGGATAGTATGACTTTAACAAAAATTTTGGCAGAGGTAAATGCAAGGAGGGATAGTTTTGAAGTTGACATTTGGTAAAGCTTTAGTGAACGAGAATAGACACAGCATATTTCATTAGAGGAAGTCTGAACTGGAAATTTGTATTTCTCTGTGCATTACTGACTTTTCAGGTTTCTCTCCCACTGTAAATATCCATTTGGGTTTCCCATTTCCCCTGCATTGTCTTCACAAAGAATTTCACCATGCCATGATCTTCACAGAACTGTAAATGCATATTTCTCATTAAAAAACTGTATGTGGTATCATCTGTAAATTTTCCTGCCATGTTATTTGTGTCCTTTCTCAATATGTTCAATAAGATATTTAGTAAGTCCAAAGAGAAAGGTGACCCACATGGCACTTGACATGTACCATCTGCCTTTGGGATAGATATTTATCATTATTCATTATGCCTTGTTTCCACCAAGCAACTGTTCTTCAGCGTACATGTCAATATTACTGTCAGTGACAATATGATTCTATAAAAAAAATTTCATGAAATAATGCACACAGTAAAATCTCATATATTATACCACCTGGCTCCAGTTTGGCATCAAGTGATGTCATTCCATTGAGAAAGCAATCCATTCTGACAAGAAAGATATATTATTTTATTTCTTGTTTTCCTCTGTCAGTAAAATGAAGGCCCAAGAAAGATCTTCAGAGATAAAACAGCAATGCTGTAGGAGGAGCCCCGATTGCCTCACTCCCAGCTGAGTTTCCTCCCCACTGGGCTGCTGCAGCCAAACCCTCTGTGCTTGCTATCCTCCTGTGTCATATTTGCTCTGCTGGACTGGATTGGCTCAGAGCCCCCAGCAAATTAACCTGGACTAAAAGCAAAAGACCAAGAGAGGCTCTCTTTCTTCTCAGGACTACGTCCACAGATTTAATGGTGAACAGTTCACGGGGAGAGGGGAGAGGGGAAGAGGGTGAAAGGAAGAGAAGTGAGAGGGAAAGAGAGAAGGAAAGAGTGAGAAGAAAAGATACCGGACACCTTGAAGAGGGAATTTTTGAACTCAGGGGAAGGGGGGCAGAGGAAGGAAGCCAAAGCCAATGGGAGACACTTGTTGGGACAGATGAGGGGAGGAACTAACCTGGAACTAAACTAACTACAGGATCCAGGGGGGTGCACAGAAGGAACCATGTGATACATCAATGCAAAATAATAACTCAGTGATACATTAGTGCAATACAACACTCCTGATCTATTAGTTCTGACCTGACAGGTTGCCTGCTTTTGACAGGATCTTGTTCCCTTCTTCTGTCCATACAGACTCCTTCCACCAAGGCAATAACTTAATGTCTAGGGAAGCCTGAATGCTGAGTAGACCTCTGTGTTTGATCTTTCTCAGGCTGAGGGGGAACTTGTGTATTCCAAGGTAACTGCCTAAATCTTAAACTCAGATTTTTAAGTCTGCTGTTTCAGACTGAAAACAGATCTAAATGATCACAGAAAAGTTGAATTACATGTGAATCTCATTCCTCATTCTTACAGAAATCTGTATTGCGCTTTTTTCTCAATATTTAGTTTTCCTCATGTGCATGTGCGTTCTTTATAATCAATGACCATTTTTGTTGCAAGCATTTTAAAAACTTCTGGCAGTATAATATGTACTCTTTCTCTGGTTACGACAAATGGAAAAGTTCATTAGTACTTTGAGAAGAATGTATTTTTTCTTTCTGTATTTTATGAGTAATCGGTATTATAGAAGGAAGACAGTAATTTTCTACTGCAATTGGACAGAAAGACTGCCCTGTTGCCCTTGAGAGGAGAACATATACCTTTTACATCACTCTTTTTATTCACTAAAAACTATCATTCTATAGAAGTCAGCTTGCCCATAGATGACATTTCTCCTCAAGTTATTTGAGCTTTTCACTTAAGTCTATTTAATTATTTATCTGTATAATAAAATCTGCACAATCTTCCCAGAAGAAATAAATGACATAGTTTAGATATGCAAAGGATGCTTAGTTTCTGAGAAAGAACAAAGTCTTTGCAAACTCCTCCTGAGAGAACATAACATTGGAGAAAGATCAAAGGAGAAAATTCAATCCAATATTATTAGATGGATTAAGATTTATGTGTAATCTTGCAGTGCTATTGCTCAAGTTTCAGCACCAGAAAGGTTTTGTGAACATTCCCAAGAGAAAAAGAAAGCAATCAGCATGATTTGTTCAGAATATGTTCCAAGGCCAGAAATGAGCAGATCTGCTATTTGGAACTTCCTGTGTACTTCTCAGCACCCTTATCCTTCCAGTATGAGAACAAAGTCTAATGCTCTTTTGGAGAGGCAGAGTTACAGCCCTTAAGATGAGCTGCCTTAAGTTACTTGCTAGGGATTTTTATGATGTGCTTTTGTTCCCATGGGGATTTGAAGGAATAGTTTATGTGAAAAAATTGGTTTGGTAGAGTTTTCTGAGCATGTTCCCTCCTAATAGTTCTGCTTTCTTTGTGGTCTTTAATGGGCTCAGTCACATTTCTTCATGTTTTTGGATGGGGGAGGAGATTGTCCTTGCTTTGACATAATTCCCTCTCATCACTACTGTTTTGTAAGCCCTTTTATGGGAAGAGCATGTGCCACATTTGAAGCCTTCCCTAACTGAGTGCTGCCTGCAACTTGAAACTTGAACATTTCCAGCTTCTTGCTGTCACTCAACCAGTGCATGTGAAGAATTTCTGCTTCATGAAACTGTTTTTTCTATTATTTTACCACAAAATCAATATCTACTGAGTATATGTCACATATTGCAATATCACAGCCCTGCCATAATCTGTCCATATTTGCTCTGGTGAGTGTTTACAAGAAAGATAAAAACATTGTAAGTTGTGACAAGGGACACATTTATTTACTTCAAGCATATGTAAAATGTTTATTTTTACTGTTATGTCCCAGTTTGACACATAAGGTATTACATTAGACATTGAATGATAAATGTGTCCCTGGTGGTTTTAGTCTACGTGTGGGAGGTTAATATCTGCAAAGCAAAGTGACAATAGAGGAACAAAGCAGGGGCCCAGGGACATAAAGAAATATTGATTCAAAATGTAGAGCCTCTTCCTAAAAAATATGTTCGTGGGACATAAAAGACTACATAACAAAAATAAAAGTAATAGATGAGCTTTTGGATGGACATCTGTGGCAGAGATTATTTTCTTTGTTTCTGGGAGATTATAGCAAAAACATGTAATGTCTGCCATAAGGCATTATCACATTTAATCGCATTTCACAAGCTATTGTTTCTGCACAAAGCCGAGCTTTTCTCAGACTGCAGGGTATTTGGATATTTCTCAGAAAACTCTGAGATATTGCACTTGCTGAGAAGTGAATACCATGTCTGGATTTGAACAATTTGATATTCTTCATGCAAAAGAACAATGGAATGTCATGGGGAAGAGCTAAAGGACGGTAATGTAGCTATGTGTTTAAAATTTCTCTTTAAGATCATCACAGTTGATCTTCACAATATTGAGCTAACTGGATAATATAAACTAGAAAAAGCTGTTGAATCTTATGTCAAAGAAAACATGCTCTGCTGTCCTGGAGAAGTTACAAACAGAAATACATTTCAAGCTGGGATACTCACAAAATGTGATAGAGATTTATGGGGAAAGAGTTAAGCAGTTCAGAAATTAGAAAAAAAATACATACATTTAGTTTGCAAAGTCATTCTAATGAAGTAATTAGTCTGTCAGTCTCTCTTGTTTTCATCTTGAAATATCATTCTCAGATGAGTGCATTAAAACATTGCTTCTGTTACAACTACACAATTTAATGCTAAAGATATTCAGATAATGGCAAGTGGATTTGGCCTTAAAGAACTTATTACTTAAATCTTCTTTCTATTACACAAGTAATCGGCCTGCTTAATTTCAGCTTAGCAAATCACTACACAAATATATTGTAGATTTTCTACCTACTATAGAAATGTGTTTAGAACTTTTGAAATTCAGGAAGAATTTTCTTGATTGGGCTTAATGACAAAATATACAGAGTCATGTATGTCAGCTGAATTCCAACTCTGAATCTACAGAAATGTTTAATCTATTGATACGCCAAATATTACATTGATGTCACATTAAAGTTATATAAGCAACAATCCTGAAAAGTCATACAGTGGCCAAAAGATAAAGGAGAAATTAATCTCTTTTGTTCCATACATGTCTTGCATTTTCCTGGATTCTTCCATTTATTACTAATATTTTCTATAGAAAGCATTTAAATCTCTTTTGATTATTTTAACCATAAATTGGAGGAGATATACATTTTGTATTGCTTGCTCATGTTGACTGTGCCATGAAGCTTCAATATGGAGGTCCAAGCTTCCCTGCATTTCCCTGAAACAGAAGGTATTCCCATCTGTAAGTATTCAAAAATTGTGAGTAAGCTGTTTAAAAATTCACAAGACTGACCTAAGACAATAATGCAAACCCATCTCATTTTAGGTTGTTTTTAGTTTGTAATTTTCAACTCCTTCTGGAATACTCAAGTAATTTTTTTCAAGCTGTTAGAACAATGGAGGTCAGAAAGGAGAGGCAAGGCAAGGCAGCGCATGGGACATTGAGTCAGAAGACTAGATATACAGCTCGCAGTGGAGATTCAGTCCATATTTGAGTTATAAGACTTGATGGGGTGAAGAGGCTTCTCTGAAGATTTGCAGACAGACACAGGTTAAATTTTGACCTTCAGTTGTGGTGCAACATAAAATAAAAAAACATCAGAAAATATCACATGAAAAGTTAAAAAGGCAATATCTGGGAATCAGGGAGATAGTGACATGTATGACACTGAAAAAAATGGCACAAGGAACTAAATGGATTGACCTGCAGTTCCTTACAATATGCTCACAGCCACCAGAAGGTGATGCTATTCCACTTGTTCTTCATGAGAGAAGAACAATGTGACAAAAGTCCCAGTGACAAGGCAGAAACTTGAAATGCAGAAATGGATAAAGAGATTGCTAGCTGACTAGCAGCATGCTGTGAGTGCTGGCTCCTGTCTTGGATCCTATGTTTCTAACTGCTGTGGGTAAATATATTCAGAAGGACAAGTGGTACACTAAGAGTTAAAACTCTGAGGAAAAAAAAACAAAAAACAAAAAAAACCAAGAAAATGAAAGAAAACCAAAGACAAACAAACAAACAAACAAAAACCGTGGCAAAACATCAAGAATTAGGGACCTTTTCCAGGTGACATTTGCATTGCAGATAGCATCCCATGAGCACTCTGCTGTCCACAGAAAGATAAACCAGAACTTCTAAGAACAGTTTATTAAGGACAGCATTTCCAACTGAAAGGAAATGATTGAAAGAATGAATTGTGCTCTACAAGTACCTCTTGACTGCATTGACAGCTCAGGTGTCGATGTCTGTATCTACCTCTGAGCTTGCTTTCCACTTTTAGAAGAAGCGCCAGGTTCTTTACTAAGAATTTCCAAGACACATTTTGTACTGTTAGGATTTTGCGAGAATCACAAAGCCCTGTTTTCTATTTAGTAAAAATTATTGTCTCTTGCTATTTGGTAGCAAGACAGATGTGTCATTGTCTATGCAAAATTCTTCATCTTCCTCATCTGTAATGGAAGAACTAGAAAATTGATAGGATGTTCAAAAATGGTTTCTTTGAGAAGTTGTTAATGAATCATTTATTTTGTCAAGATAATCTCCTGTGAAAATTTGTCACATATATACAATATTTTTATGAGAACAGGCATACAAAATTAATTTATTGCTTTTGGTATTGGCACCTAGGAAAGATTTTGTTATTTAAATTTTACTTGCATAGTTAAGTTTTCTCTGGCATAAACAGATGGGCTTAATAATCTTCATTTGTTGTAAGCTTGTAAAATGAGAAGTGAAAAACTGTTGTTTTTTACCAGATTCAACAAGTTAAATTGCCAGAAAAAAAAGGCATTCTTCAGAACATGTAACATAAGTGATGACTAGTACTGTTTAGTTCAAATTTCTTCTAGTTGAACTAGTCCAAATCTTATCATCTTAGATTATATGATTCAATCACTATTCTCAAAGGGGACACAACATCTATTTCTTCCCACTGGAAAGCATGTTGTCCAAATTGCTCAGATTTTCACCAAAGCTAGATTAGATTACTCTTTCTTTGGGTTGACATTCAGGATGTCAGGGTGACAGGAATTGACCTCTGGCTGCTGGACCTACAGAGGGGACACCTGAGGACATTTGGGAGATCTGAGGACATTTAAACCTCATAGGTGCACCTGGTTGGTGACCTCCAAACAGATCACTCCTTTCTGCTCTGTATGCCTTTCAGTAGCTGTTGGGTAGCCTGATTCTTATTTTGCAAATGGATATATCTGACTCAGAAAAAAACCTTTCAATTAGTCAGCAGGTATTAAAGGCTTCTCTGGAGTGCTCTGTTTTTATCTTTGTCTCTTTTTTTTCAGGGAGGTCCAGCTGCTTCTCAGCTTTTGGGATTACCTTTATTTCAAGTATTGCTGTCTTTAATTTATTGGGGGTTTTCCAGTCTGATTCCTTGTTTAATATGTGAATATGATGAATTTTATACATACAGTTGTAAAAAATGAAATGATGGCTGAAATTCTTAGCGCAGCACCGCATTTTGAAAGAAAGAGAAATTGTAGAAAGTATATTTTCCCTTTCCTACACTTTTTCCTGGGACTCTTCTCACTGGCAGGCATGAAAATTCTTCATGTTCTGCCACAAAACTTTGGCATATTCCACTATCCATTGCTGTTTTCCATCACTGTGAGTACGCTCCAAGGGGGCTATAATATTTTTTTGACTGCTTCACTTGATATTGATGCATTAACCCATTTGTCCGTGTTATTTTTGAGATGCAGGGTGGGACGGGGAGTGTCTTCTGCTCTATTCACACTCTCTAATAAATCCAGATCTGCACCAAATCTATCCCGCTCATGACCCTCCTGAAAACAGCCTTCTGGAACCTGATGGCAAAGGACAGTAGTCTGATATGGAGATAGAAGGCAGGCTTTTTTTAGTTTTACTACTTTGAATGCATGGTATAAGTTCTAGGAACTAGGGATGTTAATACACAGTAATCATCTGAACATTTTCATGCACTGCTTTTGTTGATTGACTTAAAGAAATTTAAAATTGACTGAAATCCCTTGACAGCAAGGAAGTGCTTCATGTGAATAACAACTGATGTGTCTTCTGTACAGTCAAACAGCCCTGACTGAGTAACAGGGAAATGCATTAGCCAGAATAAAATGATCCTTGTTTCCCTTTTCAAAATTTTTGGTGTATTTCCTCTATTTTTTTGTTAGATTTTTATATCTAGGACAGTATGTATTGTATATTCTGAGGGGCAAATAAGACAATTATTGACAAAAGAAGTGGCAAGTAGCATCAGCATGTACAATAACTGGGAGAAAGCAGGATGGGAAGCTCGGGAGCATTTAGGTGGCAGGGAAAGAACTGGGATTTGCTGTTCATATACACAGAAGACACTATTTAGGATATATGGAGTGGTACTTGGTGTGAAAGACACACAAAGCAGTAGCTTGAACTTTGTAGGTCTCAGAGATGAACTTCAAGAAATGAATCAGTATATACTTGAAATGGTAAAAAAAAAGTGTTGGTTATAATTTTTTTATCCTTTTTTATTAACAACTGTCATCAAGCTTTCTGAACTGCAACACTAGGAAGAAAAATGTAATCATTTTGGTGGAAAATGCATTTGAGAATTAATTTTTACATTGTTTATTGCTATTTAGAAGTTGTCTGAGTCACATTTAAAATATTAAATTTTTAATATTAAATCAGGACATTTTTACACACATCATCATTATCACATTCTTTCATTCATTTTCCTTTCTTTAGAATATCTATAGTCTAAGAGCAACAAGAAGGCTGCATTATCTGAAGAAAAGAGAAATTAATCTCTAAAGAAAAGAAAAAACAAGTCTGTTTCATGAATTATGGGAAGTAGAAAACAAATGAATTTGACCTGTTTTCTTAGGAGCTGTCTGGAAATTTTTTACACAAGTTATAGGAAAGTACTACACAGAGCAGATCCCACCTCCTTTCTCAGACAAAAGTCTGTAATCAAGTGGCCAGAAAATCAAGGCTATTGTTTGATATTGAATTCCAGAGGGAGGAACAGGAACTTCAATGAATTCAGTGGTTCCGCATTATAGGATATGGTGTGGCTTCTTTCACCAGTTTATCAATCTGCATCTCTGTTTTTCTTCCCACTGGAAGTCAAGGCTGGTCCTCTCTTTCCACTCCTCCTTCCCTCTGCCTGAGGTTGACTTCCATTGCGCTGACTCACTTGTTTAAGCATTTGTGTTCCAAAATCATTCCTTGAAACAACCTGGTTTAAGGAAAAAGAAAATGCCATGATCCTACTTTTCACAAGGAAAAATTGAAAAGTGTGCTTTCTTTGGCTCTCTCTATGATTTTTTTCTTCTTTCCCCATGCCTATTATCAAAATTATATTCTAAATGCTAAAACATATTGGCTTTTAAGTGAGTTTCTTGAAGCAAAATGACCAAGGTATATACCACAAATAATGAATAACACTGGATGGCAATTCATCTGGACATTTGCACTTTAAGGAAAATCACATAATTTCCAAGAGAGTTTGAGGCAGAAAATATAAGGAAAATACTTGCCTCAATAAGAAATTGCTTATCCTACTCTAGTAGTAACACATTTAAAAGATTAATTTCCTCTCTGAAAGCTCCTCTGCAATGGTAGATCTGTCCTTTTCCTCCCCTGTGAAATATGGAAATGTGCCTGCAACAATTTGTGAAAATAAACAGCCTTCTTTGCCAAGGAAGCCATAAGCTGAAACTGTCCTGATTTTATATCTATATGGATTATGATCCATACCCTCCAGAAATCTATTGTTTGTTGTCTTAAAGACAAGTGAAGCAACTTATTGTTCAAATGCATTGTTTAAACGGGACTTTTATTTGTTATGGCACTTTAAGGTTTCTTGAGGGGCTTGTCTGTAAATTGCTACTGGCAAACCTTAAAAGATGGAAGGGAAAAATGTGTTATTTTTTTGAGTCTTGACTGTGTGTCAAAAACATACCTTTACCCAAGAGAGAGTGTAGCTTGGTTTATATTAGGTGATATAATACAAGCACACAAATTTCCTGTATGAATGGCAAAAAACTGCTCAACAAGATGTCAAAATATAGGGTGCATAGTAGATAATCAATTTTTAGTAGATAATCTCTAGAAAAGTGTGTCAGAAAAATATATATTGAAGAGGGATTTGAGACAGCAAAGGCAGAAGGGGAAAAACAGAGATACAGAGAAGGGTAGAAGAAAAAGTCTCTACTGAGAGAATATTTTTCAATTAGCTGAAAGTTTCTTATTATTAAGCTGTTCTTTATTAAGCAAAATCATTTTAGATTCTTTCAATACTCTGGAAGTTGTTTCTGCACACCATGATTTACACATCTGTTACACTACTGAGCAAAGGGGCACGCAATAAAAACTCATTGATTTGCATTGATCTGAATTTATTTGCATAAAATAAAGGAAGAGGCTGCAGGTATATTGGCTTTGATCCGCTCAGACCTTGAGTTTTGCAATATTTTCAAGATTTCTGACTCTCCTTCATATACATGTTGTCTCATTAATATCTTGACCTTTACTCTTACCTTTATATAGTCAAGGAATAGTGGGGAAAAGAAAATGCCGTTAGAAAAATTAATCTGTGGTAAAGCAGCAGTTCATCAGATGTGAGAAAAAACATAAGAATATCAACTGTCCCCTCCTTTAGTCTCTCACTAATATTGTTCCTCTAAGATGCATGGAATTTCATTTCAGTCTTTCTATCCCAATTAGAGATTTTTGCCGTCAAGACTCAGCACACAGGTGCTTTCTCTCACTCAAACAATCTCCCCAAAGCTTTCTGAAAACACCTGTACATTTACCAATTACTTTTTCACTGTCCTCCTTAAGACTTCATGGTTTCATGAGGACTCTGTGGGCAGAATTCAGGAGTTCTCAGCCAAGGGTAGGAATTGAATTTTTAGACAGAAGTAAAAAGGAAGCCAGCTTTCCATCAGTGGTGAATTTAGGTATTGTTTCCAGAAGGAGGTATGTTCTTTGCCAGTCCAGGGTATCTCAGCTGGTCCATACGGATGCAAGACATAGGAAATGCATTTTCTGTTAGGAAAACCTGCAGGTAGAGAGGGTCTGACATGTGCTTTTTATGATGTGTGTGGTTTTAATGCTATTTCTTATGTGTTATAATTTCTGTGATAAATTAATTCCTTAATAAAATATGTACACAAGGTATCGCAGGCCAGAACTTTAAGGACTTTGTTTATTTCCCAAATTTAGCTTGTAAGAAGCATGAAAACAAAATAAATTTACAATTTCAGGTACTACTTTGCATTGTTCAGAGTAGCTATGAATTTTTACATTAAAAATAAACAACTGACAAGGACGGAGTCTGCATTACACTCTGGTTAGGTTTTAGGATTATAAAATAAAAGACAAGATGAAAAAGCAGTACTGTTTTTTCTTTGCATTGTTTTTGCATAAACAGTGTCTAAATCTCCTTGAGCTTTACAGATTTTGCATTTAGACTGAGCTTTTGTTTGAGTCAAAAAGATGAGAATGAGATGCTGCTATGATAGGATATGTTTTCCAACCACATTGCAGATGTGAGAGCTCTGATGAGCTTTGGTGTGTTTCATGCCATCATATAAGAAAGATATAAAACTATTAGAAAGCATTTATAAGAAGACTCCAAAGAAGCCACTAGGTGAAGAACCTAGAGGAGAAGCCATACAAGAAGTGGCTGACGTCACTTTTTCTGCTCAGCCTTGAGATGAGACTGAGGAGAAACTTCATAATTGTCTGCAGCTTCCATGTGAGGGGAAGAGGAAGGGCAGGGCAGGCACTGATCTCTTCTCTGCGGTGACCAGTGACAGGACCTGATAGAATGGCCTGAAGCTGAATCAGGGGAGGTTTAGTTTGGATACTGGGGAAAGGTTCTTCACACAGAGAGTGGTTGGACAGGCTCCCCAGGGCAGTGGTCACAGCACCAACCTGGCAGAGTTCAAGTATTTGAACAACACTCAGACGCATGGTGTGACTCTTGGTGATGTCCTGTGCAGGGCCAGAAGTTGGACTTCAATGATCTTTGTGTGTCCCTCCCAACTGCGGAGATTCTGTGATTTTATGGTTTGTTTGGTTATGTGACGTGAATTATGTCATGCTGGACAGTTCTTGTGTCTGGAAAGGAAAGAAAGAGTTGTTTCCAGCTGTCCTGCTACACTAGTACTATGGTAAAGCCATGGTTATGTTGAATACATCAGTAATATTGCACAGGAACAGAGCCAAGGAGACAATCATTTGTCACACAATGCTACAGCCACAGAGAGTAAGGCCATGCTCTCTACTGTTTATCCACTGAGAGAATTCAGTTTTCTCCCACTCTACAGCCTTCACAGAGTCTAATGAGCCCAGGAGATCTCCAGCATGCCACCAGCTGGAGGTACAGGCCTGTGGGTACTGCAGGGATTGTTACCACTAATCACTGAGCAGTGGTACTAGGATGAGCTTGGTGTTACCTGCAGGTAGAGACAACAAGAGGCTGGGAAGTTGAACTGCAACTCTGTTAAAGTGTCAAACTTTGCCAAGTTTCCCCTGTAACAGTAGTCTGGGTGATTCCTGTTTTGCCTGGTGTTCCTGCTCTGCTGTCAGAGCTGATGTCCAGTGTGTTACACTTGATGGCCAGGTTTGCAGGAACCCCGACAAAGGCATCAAGTGACACTAGGGTTGAGGGTTCTGTATGCCAGTTAGATTACCAGCTGACTGGTGCACTTGGTTCAGCCTTTCCTTGGCTGTTTTCATTTATAATAGAGGCCAAGTTAAGGAAAAGGCCTGGATTGGATGGAAAATATCTTCTTGTGAGGTTTTGAAATATGTGCTGGAAAGCACATAAAGTTTGTGTCTTATAATGTTAATGAAAGTATGCAAGAGAGTTTTGGGGGGTGTTGATTGGTTGGTTGGTTGCTTGCTTGCTTTTAATAAAACAGCCTATTCAGAGTCATTATTAGCTCTTCTAATTTCTGAGAACACCAGGTTCAAGCAACAGCTCTTCCAAGGCAAGAGCAGTATCTCAGAAATATATTCTTTCCTAGAAGTGCTATCTTAGCAAATCTGGGAAACTTATCCCTGTTTCACCTGGAAAAAATAGTGTAATGTGGGTAAACTATCTGGATTGGTCAGGTGTTTTTAGATAGGAGGGAAGAAAACAGAAGATTCACAAACATCACATAACTATATATCATCTCCTTTTTTTTCCCAGAGGCTCACAAATAGAGAATTAATATGGAATGTGAGAAGTTGCCATAGAATTCAGTCCTTTTCTGAGAAGGATTTCACCCACATTAGAACTCTAATCAAATTTATCATGGATATAAATATATTGTGGATATTGTGAACTAGAAATATAATCTTAAGGATGTTTTGTTTTGCATGAATAATTAAGCATGGCAGGAAGAATTAGAACAGAGGTTTCTCACCCTCTGATAGTATCTGCATGTCTTGCTCTCCATCCTGTTCTCTAAACCATAATATTCTTCATTTGCTATTCTTCTTTCTTCCCTGCTCCCTATTCAAAATAGCTCTTAGACTGGTGGACTATAGAAGCACTTCTACTTCTGGCCAGAAATATCTTCCCTGGAGGAGGACTCCTCATTCCTCTTAGAGTGTCCCTAGGGGAACATAAGGAGGCATCCCATTTATAACTAAGAAGCTCACACTTAGTGGATACTTCTATCTACTCTTTTCAGTTATCATAGAGTGCAAATAGTGTCTGCGTGTGCCCACATGAAATACGTCAGGGCTGTCGTATCAAAGATGCAATTTTATTAGCTGAAATATCTGGAGTACTTGTTCACAAACTGGACTGCCATTAAGTGTCTAGATAATCCCACTCCTGAGCACATCGATCACCTATGCATGGAGTAAGCACCACCATCATACTGTTAAGGCTCCCATTATCCTGAGTGAAATGGAAACACAATGTCTGTATGCCCTCCCTCCTTTGCATTTTAAAGACAGTTACAATGCTGTGAGCCCATTCCAGCAGGGACAAAATAGCTTCATTAAGATTTCTGGGTCAGCTCCAACTCATCCATAATCTATACTCTGATCTTACTTAAAAAGGTTTTGATTGTGCACAGATTAACAAAGAACCAGGTGAGGAGTTAATTGAGTTTGCTTTGATAAAATTTCACGTAATCTTTTTCACGGAGGTTAGTCATACAAGTATTTTTCTCCCTCTGCACTTCACTTTATTTATCTAAAGTTCCTAAACCAAGGAAAACAAACTTTACATTGGTTTCTAATCAATATTTTCTTTGCATCCCTGCAACCAACAGCACAGGGTGACAATGTCATATTCAAGATAAATGGGCTTTGGAAATGCACTTTTCCTATATAATTGAAAACAGAGCTACACATTAAAAAGGCATTTTCTTTTTGATGTTCTCTTGTACTGGGGAAATTGTCTGGCAGAATGAGTCTAGATTTGTGCTTCAGAGAGGCAAGAACCTTTCTGATCTCTCCCTGCGTGTGGTCCCCTTCTATCATGCTCTCTAGGAGAGTAATTTATTGCATTTTTCCAGTTCTCTCAAAACAGAAGATCCATCATTTCTTATTTTCTTTTTTTTTAATTAATCAAAACCCATTATTTTAGGAACAATATTTTACAAACGGTTAGAAAAAACTATTTCCAGAAATTAATTTTGATAATTTTTTTATTGCAAACATTCATGACAGCAAAGAGGATTAAAGAATGTTTTCCATTACTCTTTTCTATTATTTGAAACATTCATCTTTTAGAACTGCTGCATTATTCATCTGTACCATCTGAGTTTAGAGGTGTTTTATTCTTTAATACTATCTATGTTTTACAGTAATAATAATGTAATGATTTCTTGGAAAGAAGTATTTTGCTCACATCATAGATTTGAATTATAGCTTATCTGCCAAATAGTTCAAATATAGTTTGACTTCAAGTCTCCTCATGTTTTATGTTCAAATACTGTGCAGGTATTAGTTTTACAGCCAAAAGCACTGGTTTAAGTATAATAGTTAAAATTAGCTTTTTCTGTTACTTACAGAATTTACTTGGACAGATTCATATTTTCTTATGTTATTCTATTATTTTTATAAATCTTTTTTTTCAGGACAATACAAACAACAAAGTGTAATGTGCCTTGTAGAGTGGCTGTATGATCCATATTCTAATCAAGTCATGCTGTTCCTGTTCCCCAAATACATCCTTTGAACAGGTGAAGGCTGTGGACTGCACACCGGAGGATGAGTTTCTTTCAAGGAGAGTGTTGGCAGCTGCACAGAAGGGAAATGTTGCTACACAAACATTTTCAACCTTTTCATTTTATTCATTGTATAAACTTTACCTCCAACACTCAGCTTACAACTCTTATCATGCTAGGCCACAGCAAAGGGAGAAGGTGGTAGCTGAAAATCAAATCAGATAAAGAAAGAAGCAATTGCTTGGGTTAAAGAACCAGAGCTTCTGATTCTATGCCTTCTGCCTTGGCTGACCATCTTTATTCTCTGTTCATTGTTCAGCTCAGAATCTTATTAATCTCACACAATTTCTTCAAGGTCACGTAATGGCAATGGCAAAAAAATTAAAAACTGTTTGGCTTTTTGCAGTAAGTTGTGTTTGAGGTTACTGTTGGTGACTGCTCAGGTATCTGGTGATGAACATGTTATATTATGATGGTGAGCACATCCCAAAAGTCCACAGTTATTCCAAATTAGTTTCTAGTATTTTTATTTAATAAATCAATAATTACAGTCCTTTCTGGATGTTAATAAATCGATAAACTATAAATATTTCCGGTAAAAATTCTAGAACTGGACTATCCCAAATCTCTATCTCCATTTTAAAATTATCTGATAGCTCTTCCAGACATTACAGCCTACAGAAATATTTCAGAACATTGCAATTTTGTCACTTCGTGTTGAGTAAGAAATTTCATTTTCATCACCTGCTTCATGAGAATCACTGAAGAGGTTTATCAGGAATAAATTAGCATATTCTTAGGACCTCAGATTTGAAATGAACATAAATCCACTGATCCTTAACTGGTGAAAAAGCATTTATTGCATGAAAAAAGTTATATTTAACAAAGTGAGCCTTTCTTTCTTGTCTCTGTACTTCTTCCTGGAAGATGATTTTGAAATGGGTCAAGGAAACAGCAATGACAACTAAACCATGAGCTTGTAGGTGCACCTGCTCTAATCAAACAGTAGAGAAAATGTAATTTAACCACATCCCATTAGTTTTTGTCAATATAGTTGCAGTGAGTCTACAATACTTTTAAGTCTTATGTGCCTTGTAGTGTCATGAAATTTCTAGGGCTCTTAAAGAAATAAACAAATCTTCATTTGTGCTGTTGTTAAGGAAAAATTCTCCCAATACCTTTTGTTACCACGTTATCTTCTCCTTTACTTACATTCTCCAGATCCTCTTATATGAGCTCTTCCTTTCTGTAAAACCTCAGATTTTATGTACCAAGAAATTTATGATCATTCTCATTCAGTTTTATTCTGGCCTTGTATGGCCCTTTTTCAGTACAGAGCTCAGTTTTGAAATTTAAACAGTACTTCAAATTCAACCACTTTGTGCCACACTTTAATTTAGCTGTTAATGTCCTACAGAGAATGTCACTCCCCTATTAGAGCTTCAGAAATTTTAAGTTGTTCTTTCAGATGCATTAACATGGCACAAGGCAGAAATACAATTTGATTGACAAGGAGATGTTTTAACTGGAAAAGTCTTGAATGTAAACTTGACAAGTGAACAAGCACGGCATGGAGATCACAGGAGGAAAACAACTAGGGAATGAGTTATAAAGACTAGACTTTTTGAGATTTTTTCACAAAATTACTTTTCTGATAAAGTCACATTTTAAGCTGAATGATTACCACTTACTCAGCAGATCACCATGCACTGACCTTGGTAGTATCAGCAGGGTCACATTTGCATACATATTTACATGCATGAATAATTCTCAAATTTTCCATTACATTAGACACAAACAGTTTTGGGTTTTTTTCTCTATCATGCATGAATGTCGTCTCCATATTCCTTCTGAAAAGAAGAAAAAGGCTCCACCCTTAGAATGACTTAGCACACTGGTGCACTTTCTCCTAACAGGTGTTTCCTTGAAAAGCCCTCTTTCATATTAAAGTTTCGGGTTTTTTTTTGCAAAATGATTTCTCTTTCTTCTGTAGTCATTAAGTAATGGCAAAATACTGATCATCCATGCTTGGGATGTGATATCACCTGTATTCAGGTCACTGTCATTGACTGATATAGCTTGATATATCCTATTACATTATCAAGTATTACCTAATATTGCTAATATTCTCCCAGAGCAATAGTGGAGAAACTGCAGGATTTCTTCTGCAAAAATAAGATGGGAGATAGGGAATAAGCTTTCTTTTGCTCAGACTTGTCACTTAGCAACACATGGAAATACCATATTCTCTAACAAGTGGAATATTCTATACACAGAACTCCTTGTTCTTCTAATGCTTTCTGTAAGTTTTTGTTTTCAAGGTGACTTGGCTCTCTAACATAGCCACATACTTCCTACTAGAGCTGCACAGAAGATAGAAGTCTTGTCTTCAAGAGTTTATAAATTTTAAGATATAGATTTACTTTGGACCTGAATGAAACCTAACCATCAGCAAATTTTATACGTAGAAAAAAAATTTATATTACAGTAATTTTATTTTCCATTTCATAGTTATGTTCATATCCTACAAAATATCAATCTTCAGATAAATCTTCATGGGATTTTTGTTTATCAAGTAGCTGGCTCAGAATATAGAACATGTAACAGAGAAATTTCTAAGGAGTTAAGCAGGTAAATTTAAATAATAGAGGAACTGCTGCATGTATGGCTAATAAAATCCTTCAATTGTAGTTAGTCTTCTGGTAAAGCAGAAACCTAAGAAATGTTTTGAATATTTGGAAATGGTTTGAGGTTTTTTTTCAATACTAAAAACAGCAATATCCAAGTAAATAGCTTCATTCATTTATTTATATGAGAAGCTACAGATTTTCTTAGGGTAAAATCTTTTTTTAAAGCAGTAAATTCACTATAGAAATTTTTAGAAGTAGTTTTCAGTGTATTTCATATGTCCACACAGCAATAGGATTTTTCCTGCATCTTTTCAATTTGCTGAGTGCGTGATCCTGAATCTTCCCTGTCTTTGTCATTTTTACAGGTCATGCTTTAACCTACATCTATAATGTTTGCACAGCACGAAGAGTGCTTACTGTACCTTGACTTATCACATTCACTTCCACCATTGTCAATTCAATTGGACAACAAATAGTTATAGCCTTTTGGAAGGTCGCATATGATTCAAGGAGGATTTTCTTACCTATGTGAGAGATGTGTTCTTTTCTATAATTTGAGTTCATATAGTTTCATCTGATTCTGTAGGATTCACGCATGCCAGTGACATACCTCAGTGCAGCTACATGCTGTCCTGTTCATACTACCTACTCTATATTTACAGCTGAAACCTTTAGTTTATGAAAAACACTTGTAATATTCTCATGCAGTCATGCAGTTAGCATCTGCTAAGACAAAGGGAGCAACCTATGCAAACACTTTCAAGCCCTATTCTCATGCTTGCAGAAAAACAAGAAAACTTTCTTTTTCCCGTGATTGCTTTTAAACTGTTGACTCCAAGGATAAAATGTATTCAAGGCTTTTATGCGCTTTGAAGAAAGTGTGTGGGAGGGATCAAGAGAAGGAGGTCATCCTCCTTGCCCAGTTATGGGCATGAGGGAGATCTATAGTCCCAGCACAATGCAGCTCTGTGTGGATGCAATGCTCCTATCCTATGGAGATGGCATCATGGCCACCATCTACAGCAGCACAGATCAGAACTGGTGACTGAGTCCTTGATTAGTCCTTGAGTGGTTCATTTTTGTTCTTGCCAGAACATCTCATCAGCATTACCTATGGTCTGGGAGAAAAACAGTGACAGCACCAAGAGGCAGAAAGACTAAGGATAAAAGATAAAAAAACAAACAAACAAACAAAAAAACCCTAAAAGAGGTATTTAAGACAGCAGCTGGAGTAATGAGGACATGTTCTAATTTGCCTTTTTGCAATTAAAGTCTAGTCTTTATACCTCAGTTTTGTATGTACCTTGAAGACGGATTGGTTTCTGTCTTTTAAGTTGGACAACTGTACAAAGTCTGAGGTACTGTCAGATTAGGGGGTCACCCTTGCTCTGAACTGTACTGCATTCAGGCCGTAGATATTTTGCTTCTTGTTTACAAGGAAAAAGGTGGGGTTCAGAAGTTAATTTTAAATATCTAGAGAACAGTGATCTCTAAATAATTGCATATTAAACTATTTTCTGTTGCATAAAAGATTCAAAAGCCTATGAGGATACAAAACTCCAGATAGTTAAATACATTATTTTAAAAAATAAAACGTGCAGAAACTCCCCACCTGGGCTAAATATGTTTTAGATTAAATAGATGTATCCAAGTGAGGAAGCTCTGATTGACCTTAGGACTGAAAAAGAGATAGACAATGTAATAGTTAAATCACTAGCAATTGTGTTTAAGAATTGTGAAAAGCTTTAAGATGCCATGATATATTGGTGATAAGTGTTTGGTATAAGAATACCAAATATATTGTTTATCCTTGAAAGGGAGTGTATGGAGGACATGGAAAATTATAGCTCACGGCACTTGAATTTAATCCCTGTAACAAATCATTAAGCAATCAGTTTAAGTATCTAGAAGGTAAGACAGTGATAAAAACTGTGGTTCTTCCAGAGTAAATCAAGCCAAACAAGCCTTGGAAAAGGTGGTAAATGTAAGATACTTTGACTTAAATGCAATTCTTGGAACTGTCTCAAACGGTACTCTGTGATTATGGGATTCTCAGAAGCATACAGAGAAAGTGAGGTGAAGATGAAATCTTCATCAGATAGGTGTGCAATTGGCCAGAAAAAAATCACAGATAACGTACACTTATCACCAATATATCATGGCATCTTAAAGCTCTAGGGGGACTCTTTGGAGCTCGGTTATATTTGATATTTTCTATAGTAACAGAAAAAGGTATAAACGTTTAATTTATGCTGTTTGCAGCTGATACCATGTGGCTTTAAAAAAACAAAAAAAGCTAATAAACCCTTTAGATCAAGATCAGAATGAGAATAAAACATCAGCTTCTGAAATATACCCAAATTCATGACATCAGAAAAGTTACAAAGACAAAATAATGGTTAACAAAAAAGGGTATGAGATGTATACATGTTCATAAAAGCAAATACTATTTTTGCCTCTACTTTTTTGAGATGGTCTGTGTAAACAAAATGAGGCAGCCAACATGTTCCCTTTTTACAACTTGTGAAGTCTTGCTTGGTACACTACACCATGTTGCCAAACTAGGGAGTTACCTAAAAAATAACAAATAGAATACTGGGGAATACAAAAAAGCCCTGCAAAACCACAAAGTCACTGCATGTGACTTTGATCTGCACAAAACAGGATAAATGTGGCAGACATGGTAAGTATGAGAAGCCTTGCTGGTCACAGTTAGATCATTGGATATTTTAGCCCTATTATTTGGGGCCATATCAGGGACACTATTTTAATCTTGAGCTCAGCACCTCGGTGGGGATGCTCAGTCTAAGGGAGGCCAACTTTCAATCTGATTGCTACGGGCTAGAGCAAAAGCTTGCACAGAATAATGAACGGAGTCACCATCCAGGGTGGAGTGAAAAAGGCTGAGATCTGTACGTCATGATAGTTGTGATAACATCACCTGAATGATGCATTATTCTTGGTCATCAAAGAAGCCTTTTTCTATTCAAAGGAGTGAACAAAAAAAGAATATAAAATCCAGTTCCAAAGCTTAGGACCTTATATTTTTTCTATAGTGCCTAATTCCCAATAGATCTGATGTAAATACATTTTAATTAGGATGAAAAAAACCAAATAAATCTATGTTTTCTGGGATTAAAATATTTCAAATGAACAATGAAGACACTGGACTGCACTTTTAGATATATATTTTAGTATGCAAATTTTGAGGAAAGCAAAATATTTTTTGTGAGTCTTGATGTGATTCTCATCTTCACTTTGGTTTTGGTTCTTCAAAATCTCCTAAGCCATGGTTGTTTGGGGTTTTTTTAATAGGCAATATCAGCAAAGTTTTGATCAATGATGATGCATCATTCTCTGTAGTCTTAGACACACAAATTGCAAGTGACAGGTGGGAATGAATTTGTTGAATTTTCATCTATCTGGGAATTATTTAGCAGAAACATGTTTATTCTTCCCTTCCTCATCCCCACTGTCCATTTACAAGCTCCCCAGTCTGACATGCCTGCTCAGGTTCTGCTTGGCTCCTCTTGGGAGATTTTACAGCATGGGGTGAAAGGAGGTGCCTCCTCAGTGAAGTGGTGTCAGTGGTACGTCTGGTCTCACCTCTCAGCTGTTTTAGAGGCAACTTTGCTTGCAGTTTGCTTCTGTTTCTAATACTTTGTGGATCTCTTCTACAGTCCGGACACCCACTGAACAGTAACAAGGATATACCCACTCCTAACCTAATAAATCTGCATTTGGCTCCTCTCTGAGAAGCCCCAGTCTGTACTCACCATTGCAGTCACGAGTGAGAGAAACAGTTCTAGTTACAAAAAATATGACTTTGTTTCTGCAGCATATCAAAAGATCTCAGCCAGAGTTACTTCTAGCAGAACTAGGCATATGTGTTTTGCTCATATCTCATCAAATCCTAAGCAGGAAATATAAGCTTTACATTCCCAATAGGAATATTAATACTGCTTTGTTGCATTTACTATGTCATATGCTACATTAATTTAACAAAATAAAACACAATATGTTAAACAGTTTAGAAATAAAATAAACACAGAGAACACTTCACAGTTAATGGTTTTCAATATTATTCCTGGTATTCAGTGCAGGTTTTCTTAAGGGATTCTCAAGAATTTTTCTGCTTACGTTTCAATGAGACTTTTTATTTCTTTCTTATGCAAACACTCAAAATGCCAGCAGCTTGTGTCAGTTCTTCTAGGTTGTACATGGGGACTGAGAAATGATGCTGCAAAACTGTGGAGTGCTCCAAATAATTTCACAATGATGACCACAGTGAAAAGAATAGAGTGTGCAAAGGTGATGTTTTAATGATACCTCTGTGGGAGACAACAGGGAGACAAATAATAGTAAAACACTTGAGGAGAAAAAGTTAGACACCTTCAAGTACAGCAATCATATAAATAGAACAAAATGTATTGGCTCAAGGAATAAGCATTATGTACATACAGACCAAAAACTTTGGGCTATAAATTGAGAATTCTGTTTTGGAATTTGCGGAGGAAAAATAAAGTAGATTAACAATCACAAGACCAAAGCATCCATTTGACACTGAAAAAAAAGACTGTAGGATGCATCAGTTGGGACATTTGTATTTGAGATACGAAAATAGTCACGTCACAGTGGTAGTACATCCTTAGGAATATCATGTGAAATTTTAGTCATTCTGTTCAGGAAGAAAAAAATTCAGACTGGGAGAACTGCATGAGAGAACTGTCAAAATTATCAAGGGAACAGAGCTTTTTTCATATAAGGACTAAAATAGTCTGATTCATGTGGTTTTCAGGAAAAAAAAAAAAGTAAAGAAAAGAAAAAAGAAAACAAGGCAATAAACCCATTCTTTTAAATGTATAACATGCTGGCATGGGAAAGAATTATGTAAGTTCTGCAATAATTTAAAACAAATGGCATTGATTTGGACTGGGAATCAATAAAATAGAAGCCTGAAATTACAGGAGTATAGGTCAGAAGACAGAAATTTTAAATAGAAAGTGAATACTTCTGGAAACCAAAATCCTAGCATTTCAGCAATGTGTAATAACAGCATTTCTGGAAAAGATCAGACATTTCAGTGTATTTCAGTAAGAGTATTCAACTTTATGACAAAAGATAGTGATTATAGTTCAACATAACTTCTGTAGTCCTTAAAAAGATGAGATGCTACGCCAGTACTTATGCAACAGGAAGAAGAAGTTTCCACATTCTTTGCTTCCTGTATCCCCATCCAGAATTAAATTTCAGCCATTTTCTTACTGAGAACTTTTCTGTGGATAGGATGCTTCAAAAAAAAAATTCTATAACAGAAATACAGAATTTTAATCTATATGAACCTATAGAATATATAGAAAAGAATTCTATAGAAAAAAATTCTAACTCAAAAGACTAAATGTCACAGAAAATTTTTGACATCAGTGTTGAAAATAAAATATTTTCTAGAAGAAAATGTCCTTAAAAGTCCCTCATAAACAACCTAGGTACACTATTTCAAAACAGTTTATGTGTACCAGAACTTAAATTTTAGGGCTCTTATATCAAGTTTACCCCAGCATAATTCCATTGACTTCATCAAGATACATCATCAACAGATTTGATGTGACTCAGAATTAAACCTATGCTAGGCTTAACTTTGAAAAAAACTGGCGGATCTTGTGCAGAAAAATAAAAATAGGCTAAGCCATGCAGGAAGTGATCTGTGGCTGCAATTTAGATTTCACATCTGTTTCACTACCAGTGCCTGAATGGATATTTTCTAATTTCCAAAGCTCCATATAGCTTATGACTCTACAATATAATGGGGTGGGTGCTTTGATTATTTTGTTGTAGTAGATCATTTACATTTTGACATCTTGTTTTACAAATGCCCTCCCCAGAGTAAGCCCCACACCTGAACTTCCCTCTGCTATTGAGTCATCTCAAAACATTGGCTTCAAGAGGATTTTATATAAAAATTATATTATATAAAAATTTTATATGCGGTGCTCAGCACAGTCTAATATGCAAATATTGTATGGAAAAACTGTGCCAAAAATCAAAATGAACTTCAGTGAAGGAAAAAAATGGTATTTTGGGGACATATGTATGCTCAGCTCCTGAGGTTCAGGGACCATATACAGCAACACATAACATACAGCAATTTATATGCTTTGTTTTGATGGCTATATGTTCACAGAATAAATTCTGGAAATTATTAAAGAAAAAAAGAGGAAATGTTTGACTAGTAGTGTGTCAGATTCAAGAGGAATTTGCACATGCATTCTCCGAGCATATTCTGAATCTCTTGTTATTTCATTACCTAAAATTGCAATGGTCATATTTCTTGCCTAGCCCCATTCAGGCTCTCTGCACAAACTGAATTTCATCCATTAAGCAGATTGAGGCTGTTCCTACTATATTGTTAGTGTCATTGTCAGCAATGATTTATGTTTAAGAGAATGTGGACAAATGTACTCAGATTCATATGTAGTGGTATTGTCCAGAAACCGGCTGTCATTTGTGGAAAAATATATAATTTCATTTTAAATAAGTTGCCTATTATTCTCTACTTTAGCTTTATTAAGAAGCAATAATTAGTCTGCTAGCCTAGCTCAATATGTATTATTTCATCTTTTGTTATTAACTACTGGAATTATTATCCCTGCAGTTTGGAAAGGGCTCAATATTCTTTCATTCGACAGATGGCTTACCAAAATCTGGGTAAGTCTTAGCCATGAGGAAAAAAGCCTCCAAAACATTAGCCCCAGGAACAACTCATACAGATATCTGAATATATGATTTTTTTTTTTTTAGTATTATGCTGCATCTAGCATTAAAAGAGAAAGTCAGAGGTTTTTGTAATATTCTTCTCTTTACCCTCCCAAATAACGTGGATCCACAAGGATGCAAAGAGATTGTCTGAGTATGTGGTACTACTTTTCCAAATTAGGTGTTTTCTTCTCTGTTCTTTGGGAGATGTAAATTTAAATTTACTTCTGAGCAAGTGGACTTAAAATAAGATCTTTCAATTCTCATTCAGAAAGTCTGAACTTACTCTGAAATTCTCAGTGCCAGTGTGGTCTTATGCTCATCCAGCTAGCTCTTTAGGACTTGGACCTCTATAATTTTTTCATCGTGCTAAGGCTTACAGAAGAAGTAATTTTCTTTAGTTAAAACACAGAGTACTAGAACACATGAATGAAATTTTCAACACAAATCTGAAATAGAAAATGGAAGGATCAAGACACTTGGGAACTGGAAACAACTGCTTTAATTTTAACTTATGTGACTGAAATAATAGAGGAGAAGGGAGCAGTTGTGAAACAGTAGAAGAAAGCAGGGTATTGACAAAGTGAGGTTGTAAGAGATTAGTATTTTCTGTATGTGTGGGTAACTAAGGCTGAAAGAAAATTGAGGTGTTAGCTGAAGATCTAGGATTTTTATAGTCAGTAGTTTGAATCATGCCTGAGAGTCAGATCCAAGCCATCTTGCTCAGAGTAAGCAGCTTTCCCCATAAAGTGTCATACTTGAGTTCAGCAGATTGAAAACCAGGATATTTATTGTTGTGGGTAATACAAGATTTGACCCTAGCTTGTGCAAAGGCAGTCATTTTGTTAATTTCTTCACTTCCTCATTGACATATTCTGCACTCTAGGCCTGCTAAGCCACTGCTAAAATTGTTTCCATACTCTTGCTTTAGATTGGTCATTTGTACCTACACACCAGAAACATTGGTGCAACATAATTATGGATTTGGGATCTTTGTCATCCTTCCTCTATCCTTTATTCACTTTCCTACTCCTTTTCCTCTCATTTTCTTCTGGCAGGAAGAGCAGAGAGGGGAGAAATGACAGGTGGAAGAGGATATTCCTCCTGATGCAAAGGTTCACTCATGAGGACCTTCCTTCCTTGTCTGTCATGGTGTCCATTTCAGTCCCAGCAACTCTGGTTTTATTGCTGGTCGAAGGCATTCTTGAAAAAGTATTGTTCATTCACTTCTGCCTTCCTCCACATTCAATCAAGTTACAAATTACAAAAAAATTACAAACTCTCAGGAATATTTTCAATTTGACTATTATCACCTTAAAGAAATTGCTCATTCCAAACCTCATTTTCTTTTCCCTCTTTTTTCAAATGACAATTTCTATTGTGTTCAGTGACATTGTAGATGATGAAGATTTTAATCTGAAAATGAAAGAACATATATGTTATTTATCTCTGATGAATGCTTTGAAATTAATTCTCAAATGTAGCACAGAAATTTCTTTCAAAGTATTTGCTATTTTGAACAAAATTATTCTTATCAGTGAAGTGGTTTTATTTTTGTAAAAAATTCTCAGTGTCAGCTATGCATGAGAACAAGAAAATATTTCAACAGTTGTGGTAAGATGAGATAAATATGACTTGCTGGATGTTGAATGATTTGAAACATACCATAACATTGACTGATTAGGGAAAAGACAAGAAAATAATTGTTGCAACTTTTTCTTAACTCTTTAGCTTTTCAAAAAGCTAAACCATTGTGAAGCTATGTAAATAAAGTATGGCTAGCCTGAAGCTGAGAAATACAGCTAATTACGTGCTTTTCTAAGACAAGCCATGCTAATTTGTTCTAATGTTTACATTTCCATTTTAATGAGTTGTCCTAGCTTCCACAAAGTTTGTAGTTTTGTTCAAAATTCTAACAAAAAGCATTTATGGTGAAGCTTGGCTTGTAACAAAGGTAGACCTCTATGACCCTGTGATTTTAACTGCAGCTTTTGCACAGGGTGTCTTTAGTGAGAATGATACCTGGAGACATAAGGAGCACTTCATAGAGCAGCTCAGTGACATCTGCACAATAGGACACTGATGACTGACTGAACACACAACTCCTGCACTGAAGGTTGTGTGCTCACGTGTCTGGGTGCATCAAAAAGAGGAAGTCATTAAGCAGGCAGATCAACTACCCTTTCTATGCATTTGTAGATTTGTGTTGATTGCTCTTCCTTGTTCCTCAATGATTATGTGATTAAAAATATGCCTTACCTTGGGAGTTACTAAATTGAAATTCAAGTGCAGGAACACAAATCATGAAGATATAAACTCTCAGGCATATTACGAAGATTTCTATGCATTAACTGATTGATCAAATAGTATCTCCTACTTTGTATTAATTCAGTCAACCACTAGACATCAGGTTTAGGGTAAAGAAAAATCACACCTGAATAGTAGCAGAGAAGAATGAGAATCTCATCAAACAAGCTGGGCTAATTGAGAACAATACACTGATTCCAAGAAATAGTTTCTTTGAGAGAAAGAAATGTCTTTGAGGGATGCTGATTTCTAACTGAAGTTAAAGCATTTTATAAAATAAAGAATTGATAAGCCCAAAAGTAACAATAAGGGAGGGCTGAGGGACGAACATGACTGCCAAAGAAAAATCAGTACTTTATTTCATTGACAGCTCTTCTTTCTGTTCTTTTGATTAGCTCGGACACATCTTTTATTACTTTATGCGTCACCTGTTATCCCTTGAAAAAAGGAAAATGTCAATCATAAAGTTAAGAAGTGAAGCCTACTAATGTAATATATTTTCCTTCCACAAAAAAGATGGCAATGAAAGCAGAAATCCAAGCATTTCTCTTGGTGATTATTACTGCTCCAGAATATGGTAACTGAATTGAATATTGTATTTTGCATATTTAGCATTTAACCTGATCTTCTTCATCAGGAGGTACAGAGCATTTATGTATCTAGAGCTGTACACTTGAGTAATTATCTAATAGCCATAAACAATGGTTCAGTCAAGTGGTAATTATCTGTACAACAAATTATTTTTAGAAGACTGAATGTTCTCTCTACTAGGCGGCTAAATGTCTTCAATAATGCATGATAAGATATGATGAAAATAAAGCTTTATGAAATTTTTTTGCACATCTAACTTTGACACTATTAGTATGATTTTGAATTCATCATTCATTTTTCTGGCATTCAGAAATGTTCCCTATCATATCCTTGCTGCTCCTCCATGTTTATACTTGCACACACACATTATTTTAGGTCCCTTAACTGTTGAGCTCTTTGCAGGAAAGAGGTAAAAGACACAGACAAAGCAAGTTATATGAGGAAAAAGGTATTCAATGCTTAATTTTCCTTCGCAGTTCCTGTCAATGCTACTGAAGGGAAACCCATTATGGACAAGAGACACTAAAAATAAAGAGCAAAAGAAAGAATTCTTCAGTGCATACAGATCTGTTTGGTTTCATCTACATCAGTGGAGGCATTGCGGTTTCACATGAAGGTCCAACAGCAACTGTTCTGGAGACCCTGTAATGTCAGTCATAAAGATATGTTTTCAAATTCCTATTTTGAACAGGTTGATTGAATAAAAATAAATTGAATGAGAAAAATCAAATATAATAAAAATAATAAGAATGTAGAGTTGTGAGTTGTCCCTCCTATGACACCCACATTTCAATAATAACCATAAATAGCTGTAGTAAGTGACATTTTTATGCATTTTAAGAAATAAAGATTTGATAAGAGCTCTAGGTAGCTGGCCTGCCTACCAAGCCACTTTTAAGGACAATCTCTGAATAACAGACAATGCAAACAGCTTTATACTTTCTTTAATGTTAATGTTATATTAATCACATGATGAAAGTTGTAATTCATGTGCTAAAAAGCCACTTAATTTCTCTTTGGAAACACCACTTAATTTTCTCTTTAAATACTCCATTTATGGATTAGTTTCTAAAAGCTATAGAATCCTCGAGTATAAATGTTACAACTTGGAATTTAGTCCACATATAGATGTTCTTTTTTGGGATTGTGTCATTCTGCTGGAGTGAGAGGTATTAACTGGGCAACTAGGTTATTGTTAACTGTTTACTACCGCTCCCAGACCAGACACTACCATCTCCTCTGATCCACATATGTTTGATTGTGAGTGCTCCCTACACCACTCTGTCTAAAATAAAAGAGAATAACTTTAGTGGTTTATAGACGAGCCTTTTTCACTTTCAAAAGATGCACTGAGTTAATTCTCTGGTCCAGGAGAAAAGCAGTAAGGAATGATGTGATAAGAATAGACACCTTTTCATTCAAAAGAGAGCAGCTTTATCCAGACTGCCTCCAGAATTATCCCTGTCCCAATTACTGCTCCCTGAACCCTAAGTGAGTGTTCCCCATGGTGGTCTGATGTCTGCCTAAAACACAGCAGAGAGAATGGCAGCAATAAATCATTACAGGCAGTCCCAGTAAAATGTTACAGACCTGAGTTCTGGCCCTATTTAATTTATTAATTCCACTCAAAAAGGTAGCTGAAGCTGAGAGCCAGTTCCAGTGCCAGTGCTACTTTTGAGGTGGGTGGAGCAGAAATTTCCTGCTTTATTAAGGAACACTCCTTTCCCTCATCTGGAATCAAACTCCCAGATCCTCGCCTCTTCTCATTTTCCCTTTACTGCTGAGAATGAAGATGACAGCTGCTTGTTGCTGCCCCAGACAACTCAAAAAAGACAAACTGCTGTATCTACAAATGCCATTCCCACTGAAGATCAATCCACACAGATGTTAGCAAGATTTTATATAAATGTATCTCTTTCTTTGGAAATAAATTATTGGAAGATTTAGGAAAATGTACATTGTTGCACTTCAAAAGACAAAAAAGAAGAAAAGAGAGAAAAAGATAACCAGCAACAAGAGGGAAAAAAGAAATATTACATTTTCACAATCAAGTGTACAAAATAAGGAAAATGTCTGAAATAAAGCTGCCTGTGATTTTTATTTATGTTTATTTATAGGAATACCCAGAAATATTTCTAATTTTATTCCTTACAGTTTTCCTGGGATATGAAAGAACAAACATATAATAATGTTCCTTCAATAGACATATTACCTCATTTCAATAGTAATGCAAAGCATTATTACAGCAGCTTAAATGACAAATGCATATTAACTGTGTTCAGGAAGGTTTTGTGTTGTCCTCAATTTTGGCACAACAATTCCATGTTTGATTTGGATGCTTGAAACTTGGTTTTGGAAGTAGCTAAATATCTTACCTTTTAGAGGAGTTGGTATGTGTGAATTTCACATCTGTTCATTCCTACCTTCAAAATGCAGGAATTAAACCCTGAAGTAATCTTCAGGGAAAATACGTAAATGACAATGTCATTATCATAAAATCATAGAATAATAAAATCATAGAATCATAAAATCATAGAATCATAAAGGCGTAGGCTGGAAGGGATTTAAAAGATCATCTTGTCCCAATCCCTCCCTCTGTGGCAGGGAGATCTTCTACTAGACCTGGTTCAGGCTCACATAGTTCCATCTAACCTGGCTTTGAGCACTTGCTAGAATGGAGCATCCACAACTTTCTGAGCAGCCACTTCCAGTGCTTCATCACCCTGACGTTAAAGAATATTTTCCTAACATATAATCCAAACCCATTCTCTTTCAGTTTGTACCCATTCCCCTGTGTCCTTTTACTACATGCCCTTAGAAATAGTCACTCTTAATTTTTTTCTTGTAGGCTAACTTCAGGCTCTGGAAGGCCACAGTTATGTCACCATGAAGCCTTCTCTTTTCCAGGCTGAAAAATCCCAATACTCTTTAGATTTTGTTGTAGGAGAGCAGCTCTATTCTTCTTATAAACACAAATTATTACAGTAGATAAAAATTTCAGATACATAAAAATACTTCAGATTTTGATATAAGCAATATATAAATATTGTTATCAGTTTAAGCCCTTAATGAGGTCAGGTCTTACATGAATCACAAAGAAGGACCACTCATCTTCATGTCCTCCAGTCAAGGCCTAGTCATTGCTATGCTTTGTGCACTAGATGTCTTTTGTTCCAGGTGCAAATGGGAAAAGATATTGTGGCAGGACCCATGTTTTCCTCAGTTCCAGCCACCTTCCTATGCTTTGAGCAAAATTGTGCTGAATTTTGCAGTATGCTGAATTCACTTAGTAAATTTTGAAACATTTTCTTACGTTGCCAGTTGGTGTATTTTCTATGGAATAATTTGTTACCTAGATTTATACCCTACTTTTATTTAATTTAAATTTCTTGTCAAGAAACAAAAATTCTTCTTTATTTTCTCCATCTCTCTGAGTGTTTCTGGCTTATAAATTGAAAGTTCTGCCAGTCATAAATTACTTCACTTTCTCCAGAAAGATACTACAGAACACTCTCTGGCAGAGGTAAATTATTTACATTATTCTAATTCTATCAATCTTTAAATATGGGCTAAAAAACATTATTTTTAATTAATAAACTTCTTAAAGAAGACCTCAAACCATTAAAGAACATAAAATATCTATAAGGAAAAAAACCCTACAATTATTGTTTTTCAGCGTTAACATTTCCAACTGTCAGGCTTTGTGTTTCAAAAGTCATCACTCAGGAGGAACCAAATTTGGAGGTAAAACACGTCAAAAACATTCTTTTCAGACTCCAGGTTATTTCAGTCAGGCATTGACACCAAAAATCAGTAAAAGCAGAACTCCTTAACACCAAAGTATTGTTAGGAAGGAGGCATTCTTTATTCATCAGGATAGATGTGGAGGTATCTCCTCCAAAAGATCGTGCATACTGAGAACAGAAAAAGCTCCTGTTTAAATACTGTATTTTGCATACAAACTGATAGATTTTTTCCAAAGTAAACACACATATGATAATTTTTTCCACAAATTCACTGGCATGTGCTCCTTCCCTTCAGCATATGCATTCTTCTGTCTCAGGAGCATCTTTGGCAGTCCCCGGTGATCGGTGCCCCAAAGTCATCCTCGACTGCTTGGTGAGCTGGGCTGGTTACTCCAATTCTTCGTCTTGATTGATGTTTAACATGATGGTACAAACTAAGCATCATGTAGTTCCATAGGCTGGAGGGTTTGGAAGCATAAGCATTGCATTAACCCCTCAGGTGTGCTAAGTGGTTCACTGACGGTCCCTGCAGGGCCTGACACTGCTGCAAACTTCAGGAAGCTGAAGTGCATTGGAAGCCCATGCTGGAGCAGGCTCTTGCCAGCATCTGCAGCCTGTGGAGAGAACTCCACACAGAACCAGGTTTTCTGGACAGAGCTGAGACGTGTGGGGGTCATACACTAAAGCAATTCATTCCCAAATAACTGTATACCATGGAAAGGCCCGATTCTGGACAAGGAAGAAATGGTAGAGATAAGTGTTATGGTCTGACCACAACACCCATTCCACGCTGCTCTGTGCTTACTCTGTTATTAATTGGCATTAAATTAAAATAATCTCTGAGCTGAGGGTTTTTTGCCCATAAGGATAACTAGTGAATGATGTTCCTGTCCTTATCTCAACCAATGACCTTTCCATCTTCTCTGTGTTCTGGAGAGAAGTAGTGAAAGAGCATCTGGGTGGCAGCTAGACAAGGTTAACCTACCACACTTGTCCTTATGGAATCATCTTTTTCTTGGTAATGTCCTTAGGATCCATGGAAGTAATTTTTAAAGCTTAAAGTTTTCAGTTATCTGGGAAAATATGTGCAGAAGTTTCTTAACTGTTCTTTAATTGATCATCAGAAATTTTCTCTGTTGACTTGTCCCAAAACCCTTAGTCATCCCTGACATCTGGACTGATAAGATAGTAACAGTAAATTTACTAAATTTACTGTTACTAACAGTAAATTTACTATTTATTGTTAATAGCAGTAAATTTAGTAAATTATTAAATTTACTAAATTACTATGTAATTAGTAAACAAAGATTACTATGTAACTAAGTAACATACTAAAACTGTTTTATTTCCATAAAGGGGAGGGTAATATTTTGTTCAGGAGGGGTAGCAGCTCAGCAACAACACCAGCAGTCAAGGCTCCAAATATTAAAGTGTTTGCAGTACATGGTAAAATTTGACATTGTTACTTCTGGCTCAGAGGCAGAAATCAGTTGCCAAATACAGCAGAGTTTTTAATATTATTATTTGTTCCGTTTGATAGTCAGAAATCTGTCTTTTTTTTTCAACTTCCTGAATAGCTTTTCCATTAATTGAATGGATATGCTCTCACTGCTGTAGTGTTTCCAAGCTGTGTCCTAAGCTAAAAACAGTATGGAAAATATTGCTTACTATGACAGAACCACAGCCAGATGTTTTGATTTAGAAGCTTGCATTTATGAGCTGCTTTTCATGATGCTATTTTAGATAATATCTTCAAATTCCCTGATCCAATGTATGGGTGCATCTCTAATGGGTTATCCTTGGCTGCTGAGGTGTGTGGCTGCCCTTCTACACAAGTGCAAAAGGAATGGTTGCCGTGCTTTCTAGCTCAGCTGGGTTTTGACTGCTGCCAGGACCCACTGTGAGGCTGTACACAGGCAGGGACTGCTGTGGGTACTCTAAAGCTTTTATGGTGCTTGAGCTGGGAGGGCACCATGTGTGTGGCAGACAGAGAAATGTTTTCCCCAGGCACGGGGGAAATTGGTAATGTGGAAAGCTCCTGGGAGCAGGTTTCAGGAATGGTCTTAAAAAGTCCTTTGGGACAAATCTTGGACCATGGTGATCTCAAAGGTATTTCCAGCCTAGTTAATTCTGTGATTCTGTGAAGTCAATTCTGAAACTCTGTCCATGACATATTAATATAAGTTAATGACCACATTAGCATATGCATCTCTGCCCAAAAATTCCATCATGTTTGTGAGGAGTGTGTTCATGATCCCACTCAGTTATATTAGAGAACACTTTACAGCTAACAACCGCATATTTTTTACCAAAAGCTGTAGTGTTCATCGTAAACAGGCAAGACTTCATTTGCAAGGTGACTCAATCATTATAGACAATGTAGAAATGCTTTCCAGGTGGCAATTTGGCACCAAATAGCTCAAATAAAATCCCCTTACTAATTTAACTTTTGAAAATCTCCCCAACACTAACAGGCTTGATTTATTCATTGCTTCTACTACAGAGGAAAAGCAAAGAAAAACTGGTGAACTGCTTTCTTTGGGACATAAGCACAGCTTTTTAGAAGCTGACAGTTCAGCTGAAAACCTGACAGGAGGTCAGGAACCCTTCCTAGTCTTGTGGACAGTGTGGTCAGGATAAACTTGAATTTCACAGCAGATACGACAGTCTGTCCCCAAAGGCTAGGTCTGTTAACAACTCCTGCTCTCCCATAATGCTCTGGAGAGCTTTCCTATCACTTCAGTTGTGAAGAAACCATAAGGCATGCACAAACTAGATGTCACCTTAATTGCTCTAGAAAAAAAGAAATTAGAAAAAAACACTGTTGTGTTTGTCTTAATCCACTAAATACAATTTAACAAACTCTGCCACACCTGCAGTTAATAGATTTTGGTACAGTTTCTCACTTGCATCATTTGAGCTGCTGTAACTTATTTTCCTATCTGTTTCAGCAAAGAAACTAAGCACCTGCTATTCCACAAAATAACATCAAAACTGTAAACACTGTGAGAAAAAAATTGAGGCCTTGATATTAAAATTAATGGAAGAACCTATAAGGGGGATTTGTTGGTTTTTTTGGTTGGTTTTGCTTTTTTGACTAATACATTAAGTGTCTTGGCTTAACTCACTTTTAATGTAAGAACTAGAACACAGCAAATTGTGCTTTAAAGTATATATTTGATGTAACCACTATGATCAGGAAAATAACCTGTTATCAAAGTGAAATCTTTTTTAACAAAAAGAAATTATGAAAACAGCAGAAGTAGCTTTTTCTAATTCAGATGAGAATTGCCAGAAAGAGAACACAAATGAAGAAAGAAAGGGATCAGATAACATAGTGTGAAAGGTCATGATGGGATGAGATGATGGAAAAACAGTTACTCTGAAGAAACTGATGTGAGGAAAGATCCTGGAGAGCAAAATTGGTATTGAAGTTCCAAACACTCACTACTTAAAGACAGCACAAAGGTGAGCATACAGCTGCTTCTGTTCAAATTCTGGTATGTCTCATTTAATAAAAGACAAGAATAAAACTTTTTTGAATATGAAAGGACTGAGAATTTTCTTTCTCTTTTTCTTTTTCATAAATTTCCGAGTGTGGAAGTCCATAAACTGTTTTCATACATGCAATGTGATATGTATGAAATAAAAAAAACAATTTCTCAAGAAATTTTAAAAAATATTTAAGCAGTTAACTCAGCAAGATAATACCATTAAAAAGAAGTCTGCAATTTACAAGGATTTACTCCTCTTTTAAAAAATAAGATATCTTTTATTAAATTATCATACCTTAAACTATGCTAAATTATACCTTTCTTCATAATTTTCTGTGATTTCACTAATGTCTGACAGTGGTGTAGGATAGCCAAGAACTAGTGGAAAGGGGAAATATTTAAGCAAAAAAAAATTATATTTGTAATTTCTCGGCAAAAAAACCTAATAGCACTGTCTAGTTATCATCTCCAACAGCATAAAAGCCATAACTGGCTAATGTGATGCCAAGCAAAAAATCAATATCAGGGAAAATAACTTTTTACCTATTCTTTTTCTCATTACTTGACTTGCGTTCTTCAGTTAGTATTGCTGTTGAATGCAGACAAATATTCATCAAGAGAAACCCCTCTTAATGTCGTGTAAAAATCTTTTATTGCCATAAGACATCGATTTTTTTTAAACTCTGTAGCTCAAAGAACTGAAAGTATGTCCCAGGTTCATTTTATTAATTTTAATCATGACATTGGACCCATACAGATTTGACTATTGCCAAATTTACTATTGACAGCTATTTTGGATGTAGTAGGACTATAGATACACATATTCATACTGTATATAAGGTTTAATGTGGTGAATTCAAACTAGTGCCCTGAAATACTCTATGTAGTCCATAAAACCTGCATTTTAAAATTTTATGTGAGCAGATTTACACACTATCTCCTGTGACACAGCACTGCTGAAGTTTTCAGGACCAAAACTGTTTAAACACTGAAGGTATGAAAAGAGAATTGACAGTACTTACTGGTTATAGGATAAGGAAAAAAATAAACAAATTTCAGGTATTTTTATACATTTAATAGATATAAATATCTTTAGCAATACCTTCTACATGAGTTGCACCATTTATAAGGAGAAGAATTGTATGGAAGTCATGCAGGTGCATGTAAGATTTTGTAGGACATGGTTTTCTTGATGTTCCTTTATGGTTTGTTCCAGGGTTTTTTCCTGTCTGACTTACAGCTGTTTGCTCATTTCCTACTCCTCTCCAACAGCAATGGCATCAGGGAGAGAATCAGAAGAGTAAAACTGAGAAAACCCATGGGCTGAGATAAAGACAGTTTAATAGCTAAAGCAAAAGCTGTGCACCAAAGCAGAACAAAACAAGGAATTCATTCACCCCTTCCCATGGTCAGGAAGGTGTTCAGCCATTCCCAGGAAAGCAAGGCTCCATCACATGTAACAGTGCATCAGAAAGACAAACACTGTCGCTGCAAACACTTCCCTTTCTTTTCCTTTATCCAGCTTTATATCCTAAACATGACACTGTATGGTCTGCAATGTCTCTTGGGTCACCTGGGGTCAGGTCTCTCAGCTGTGTCCCCTCCCAGATCCTTGTGCACCCCCAGCCCACTCACGGGTGGGGTGGGGTGAGAGGCTGGAAAGGCTTTGGCTCTGTTCAGCAGTAACAAAAACACTATTGTCTTCCCAACATGGTTTCCAGCATAAATCCAAAGCATAGCCTCATATCAGCTAGTATGAGGAAAATTAACTCTACCCCAGCCAAAACTAACACAAATCAGAGGCAACTTTTTCCTATGTGTCTTTGCCCTCCCTTAAATATTTGTGAAAAAGGAAAAAAGCCCACAAGTTCAATTAATTGTTAGAAATATGCAGCAAATCTCAGAAGAATGGATTATCTGTAGTTGCCAAGTGTTGTAAAAAATGCGAAATGAGACAATTCTACATTTTTAGCTAATGCTTTTATCCATTTATGCTTAATTACTGATCCATGGCAAGAGAAGAAATTATTTCATTGCTGTGAGTCTTCTTTTTGACTTTGGCAATATTCCCTAGCGTATTTTATCCAAGATTTTCTTTGTGAATCCATGCAGATTCTCCTATCCAAGATTATCTCTGGCGAATCCATGCAGAATCTCCTGCATTTTTTGTTATTCTATGCATAGCAGATATGTCAAGTAAAACATATCGTAGAAGTAAATTCATGAATTTATGAATAAAATTTAAAATATTCACAAAACTTAGGCGCAGACAATGGCATTTTGGGCTTAACTACAGCCTTGAGTCAGGCACTGTACCAGGAAAAATCTAACTATACTAGAAAATGAATGAATCTTAGAAGTAAAATCACTAATTTTGCTCCTTCTTTGAGAAAGAAAGTCTGTGCTGCCAATGTAAGAAAACAAGCAAGAACACTAGAATCACAATGGATTTAGAGAGAGTGGGAAGTATTATGATTAAAACCATATTCAAATTTCCTGCTCCTTTTTCACTTCATCTCCTTCAATAGTAGAGCAATAGATAGTAGCTATTGCTTGCTCAGATATTTCAAGATTCAAAGAGACAGAGGTTATAGATCCTCTTTATGACTATGACCAGGTATAGCACTATTCCAGTTTTTTTAGCAGAAAATCCACAAACATATATGATGTTGATTTCATTTTCTTTTTTTTTGTTTTAATACATAGATTGAGAAGAGATTCATCAGTGAAGGTTGGGAATTTAAATAAAAAGTGAGAATTCTGAATGTAGTTTGAACTTCCTTAACTTTCTAGTTCTGGTCAGATGTTGATTGTTATATGTAGGAGAGTATAGAAAAAGTCCTTCCATGAACTAAAAGTCATAAAGCAGCAAAAGAAAGATGTTTCAAAAATCTTCACTGATTCATTATGCAACCAGTAGCAACAGCAATATTTTTATCTCCATTAGAAAAAATTCTCTCATATCTTGCAAAATAACCTTAAGGGTTCACAGTCATGGATATAAAGTCTTAGGGGAAATATTTAAGTTTATAAGAAACCTGTAGAGAAAACACTCAACTTCAGAAAAATAACTGGCTAAAACTTCAGAAATAACTGGCTAAGAAATTCAGATCCAACAACAAATGTTAAGATTTCCATCCATCTGCTTACATATGAAACTGCTTTTTCTCCACTGTCTTCACACAAACCTAAAGCTGAATAACTTAGCAAATGCCGCTTCCTGCAGTGGCTCCCTCTGGACCAGGCATCATGCATACTCCCATATCCATGGATTTGGACCCTGCTGAAAAGCAAATATGTTAACTTGAGCTTAGTGATACACCAACGTGAGCTAAGTCCCCACTGGATCAGGTCACAAATGGAAAAAATACGTTTCCATAAAAACCTTTACAAACAAACATAAGGGTATGTAATTCTTCTCCGAAGGCAACAGTCAAAAAGGTGTTTTGTGTTTGTCCTGGTTTAGGGCAAATTTGGGAGAGGGAAAGAAAGGAAAACAAACGAACCTCTAAATGAACCACCCCTCCCCTTAGCTGAATCGGGATAGGGAAAAAAATTTCCTTGGTAGAAAGTGGAAAAAGTTGTTTAATTAACAGATAAAACACTCCCCAGCCCAACAAATGAAGGAACAACCCTGAACAACAAAAAACCTCTCGCCGCTCCGCAGAGATGCCAGAAAGTCTCTCTCTGGCTGTAGCTCGGTTGTGCCTCATGTGCACAAACACGCAGTCACCAAGAGGCCAAATGAATTCCTTCAGTATGTTTAAGGAAAAAAGTAAAACTCAGAAACCAGGAGTGGCTAGCAAAAAACTAACAAAAAGCAAAGGAGAGCTCTCTTCTGCTGTCCACACCCTGCTAAAAGCACAGGCTGTGTGTGTCCGAAAACTGCAGACTCTTAACTTTATGTTTTGAAAACAACTGCCTCAGGAATTCCGGTGTGTCTTCTTCACTCTCAGATCCAATTTTTAAAGGTACAACACTTATTTCTGAACTAAACAGATGAATGGGGATACAATTTAGCATCAACCCAGGACATTGTTCTAGCATGCTGATTGGCAAAAATATCTTGACATTGTTAAAGACGTTTCTGAAGCAAATTAGGATCTTCCCATCTTTTCATTTTAGTTTTCACAAGATGTTGAGGTACCCCTCATGGCCATTGTAGATGCCTCTGGGACTTTGAACCCAGAGATATGGTGGTTCAGCACACTGAGGCTTCCATTAAATATGTTTCTATTCATCCAGGGAGAACAAATCATTACTCCTTTGACTGACCACAGCCTCTTTACTGGAGGAACTTTTCCTAGCAGACCACTCCACTACAGAATCAATCAGCAATTCAATGCCTTTTTATACTTCAGTTCTAACAAGGCCTCCACCTTTCTCTACACTTTATTATCATGCTCTCCTGTGCTATTCTGTACTAAAAGCAAGCACTCTTGTTTGTAATGAATAAGAATTTTTATATTCCTGTTAAAAGATGAGTGGTGAGGACAATGAAACAGATCTGCTAAAAAAAAGTATTACATCATACTAATAGCTGCTCAGGATCCAGCTGCTGAGATTACAGGTTAAAATTCCCATTTCTCAGGTGAATCTGTGTAATGAAAGAAGTTAGGCAGATATCTAAGGTGGTTGGATTCCACTGAAAAAATGCATATGATTAAAATAACACCACTCTTTATCAGTAATTAGCACTATTAACTCAGTGAAAAGGATTGTTGTATGTATTTCAAGGACTTAGTTTCATTTGCTTGCAATTCAAAGATATCTCATAAGTCCTTGATAGGATGCATAAAAAAAGCAAAATTAAGCAAAAATGTTCCATTTTTCATGAGAATCTACCCTTCAGAAATATATAAATTACAGACCCCAAATTATAATTTGATGGAAGAATTTGCTTTTTTCTTGTACTTTCTTTGTATCTTAGACTTAGTTGTACCTCTTCCAACACACTGCCTGTCCCATCTTATTCTCCTTCCAATGCTTGAGGTACCTGGATGTGTCTGAGATCAAGAGAAAGTAAAATCAGGAGGATTCTTTGGGGTTTTTTTCCTGTACTGGCACTAAAAAAACTTTTAGCCTTTATGAAAAGAACTGAAAGGTTTTTTCTGCGAAAGTTAAAAGGGAACATACTGGGAAAAAAAAAAATGAGGAAGCTTTATAAAGAATTCTAAGTTTATATTGTTTTTCCCCTAACTGTCAGGATTACAGTTTTATTTTAAAATAATTTTTCCACAACTTTGTATTCTTTTTTAAATTTGGAGCATTTTTTAACTCACCAACTCAGCGCAAAGATCAAGTTTTTAATTTTATGAGTAAGTTTATTCTAGAAAAGTTATTTTTTATTTTTAGGAAGGACTTTAACAGATTTTGCAGCAAGTTTAATAATGTCACATGCAAAATGGATACTGGTAATATTGAGACGGAAAGGTTTCTAGCAAGTGGCACTAGGTCCATCTGCCAAGGAACAGCCATCCCAAAGTTCTTGCTTTTGTGTGACTTCCTCTGGGAAGGGACCATCTTTATACAGAGCCCTACTCTACTTGCAAGCACATATGCTATTTAAAGTGGTGCCATATAATCACTTGGAAATGAGTCCTCTGGCACGGGGTTAGACAGAAAAAGAAAAATGTACTCTCTTTTTCTTCACTCTTCCTGTTCCCAGTTTCCCCGCTCCCCATTTCCATGTTTGTGGAGTTCTTCATCCTACACACAAAGGAACTATGATGACTTATGCTGGGCTACAGAACATTTATGCATGTATCTGACTTTTTAATTGTATCTTCCTTTTTGTTCAATAAAACAAGTGCTGGCTGTGTGTATTTCTCACAAAAATGAAATGTTTGCAACTGGACTGCAGTGTGATTCCCTTTCCAGCTAGTACACCATGGGAGCATGATGCCTCTTGTACAGCCTCTGGAAATTTGTGAAGATACATTATGAAATATTTGAGACTCAAGTTTTAAAGCATTTGTATTTGATGTGATAGCATATCTGCAGGTTCCAGCATAAAGTATGTAGCTAGGCTGTCAAAAGTAGCCAGCAATTAGAGAGCAGTTAGCCTCGTTAATCAAGTAAGATTAAAAGACATTGATCTTTATAAAATAATTTTTTAGCTTACATATAATTTACCCAGAATCCTCTCAGGTGTTTACGCCATGAATGGACTTTGCAGCATATATTGGCTCAGTGAGTGGCTGCAAAGATATTTTTTGCTCTTTTAGGAGGTATCAAGTAAAGAAATTGGTAGAAAACTGCTGACAAGGTTTTGGACAGAGGATGAAGGAAGCAGCACCTGGGTTCTTGAGCTTCAAACTTTCTGTAGTTATGTGCTGTGTGGGAGGTGGAGGGGAGTCAAAGCCTTCAGATCATGAATGGTCAGGTCCACCACGTGCCTAGTACCAGACACTTCCTTCCCTGCTGGAGTTTCATTAACCTGTAGCATCTATTTTTGTGAGTGCCCGAGGGGCACTAATTAAAGACACCCAACTAATTTGTAGTTACTGTTTCTAAATAGAAGACATACCTGGTTTATATAGAACCATATTGTTTCACCCTTACACTGAGCTTGCAATACCTTGGGGACCACTGACAGAGTAAGCAGTTAATGCAAACAGTGTGGTGGAATTTGGCTCTAGGTGATGGTGCTAAAATATTATTTTTACTAAGCAGAACTACATTAGGCGCAATATTATACCATGATGAAGATCCAAAGGATGTGGGGAGCCTTTCACGATTCCAGACATAAGGGCTCAGCTGCTCAGTGTAGGCAGGAGCATGTTATGTGCAGAGGCTGCTAAGCTATGCAGTCATCATAAAGGAAGAAGTCCATAATGGAAGTTGTGAAAAATCCAAGAAATATTTCTTTTTTTTACACACACATTAGGAGATGCAAAAGCACATGTTGTATTTGCAGAACCTTCTTCTAAAACACTGCAGGAACTCCACTTATAAAATATTTAAGTCACTGTGTTTATTGCTGAGGAGATAGGAAAAAAAAGATCCTAAAATGTCTAATCCTAAAATGTTCTTTGAAGACTGGTTTGGGAAGAAGTATCAGAGACCTAAAATGTCTAATCCTAAAATGTTCTTTGAAGACTGGTTTGGGAAGAAGTATCAGAGAAAGAGCAAACAGAATCATTTAATTATACCTGGTGACCTTCAAACAGATTCAGTCTGAAAAATAGCACATGCAATTAAAGAAACTCTGATATATTCAGAATTAAGACAAAATTCTGAAACAAAAAGAAAGAAAAAGGTGTGATGAGGGATACAAATATTGCATTAAAAATTGCTGCTGAGATTGTGTAAACCACTAACCAGTATGTTAATAGAATAATGGAAATATTTGCCTCATTTATAGCATCTTTATTTTGCTCCAAGTTTAACAGTCTTTGTGGTTGTGCAGTACCACCATCTAGATCACCCATCTGCTTCTGAAAAGCCAAAAATTTCTGCACAGAGGAGAGGAAGGTAGCAGATCATTGTTGTTGCAGTGTGAGTTAATGTAGTAAATTTAAAATCTAATAAATTTACAAGATGCTAATTTTTCTTTAGTAGCAAATTGTGTGTACATTTTGTTCATTTTAAGATCATGTGAGATAGCTTAATCTACCTCAGAAACACAGCAAACAATTATTCAAGAAATGTGCAATATAAGTGACTGCATGGGTATTTACTATAGAGAAGCCTAAAGAATAAAGTAAAATAGAATGTAAAGTAAAAAAGTCCTTGCATACAGAAGATAAACTTAACAAAAACACCACAGTAAGACCTACATTCTTGTGACAAAATAAAAAAAAAATAAGAGAGAAAACTGGAAGGTAAAAAGTAAACTGATATGATTTAGCAGCAAGTCATATGAGGTTACTCTAGCTAAAATATCTCTAGTGAACATAATTGGCAGCAGCCTAAATTACTGCAAGCTATTATAAATTAAGATGACTGAAATTATTATAAATAGCCAGAGATATAAAGCAAACAGATTGTTTTCCTTAATGAAACTCAAGAGTTTGGAAAGAGTCAGTGAATTGGCTCAATAACCAAGAATCTAAAGTTGCAGATAAGGAAATTAGGTACTGCTGGGAAGTTAAACTATTAGTTTTCATTAGCTTTCAGGGCAGTAGCTGAAAGTGTAGGTATCCAGAATATGGTTTCTTCTGAAGGCGAGGATAAGGAGAGTGAAGCAGGGATTCAAAATCTTACTTGATATTCACATAGTTTACATGACCATTTACTGTTAAATTATTTTATGTGAAGGACAATACAAAGCTTAAGTCTTCAGGGCTCTTGAAATTAAATGGCAATCTCTATGATAATCAGGATCTCCTGCAGAGCTTTGTGCTTTTCAACAACAGCTGGTTTTTTTTGTTGCCACTGGAAACAGGACATCAGACTTGACAGCTAAAGTGTCACAAAGAAATACTGGGGGAGAAAGAAAACAAAACACCTTCAAAACAAACATGGAGTAATTTATCAAACAATTCCCTGGTACCAATAATATACTTTGTGGTCAAAATTTCTTACTTTAGCACTAAATCCATGACCTCTAAGACACAATGCACCATCTCCTCTGAAAAAAAAAAATCAAACTACTCTTCTGGGAAAACTGGATATTATGAAATACCTTACCTGCAGGACATGGGACTTCTGGATTTTTTTTTTGTTTTTTTNTATTTTTTTTTTTGTTTTTTTTTTTTTTGTGGTTTTTTTTCTGCTTTTAGTAAGAATAATTAGTGGAACAAAAGTGTATAATGTATAAAATCAAAAGAAAGCAGAGTGTGTGGAAGAAGCTTAGTAATTGCAGTGGCAGATGGGTTTGCCTCAAAGAGACAACATTGTTACTTTACGTGACATTCTCTATATAGTCTCTTCATGTCATCTGTCCAAGCAAAAATAACTGATTATATTTTTTTCCTTTTTTGGATTACATCAATATGATGCAGCTGCTGCCTCAGCTGGAGAAAGAATAATTCTCCTCAAGTAAGAAATAATTGTGAGTGCCAAAAGAAGGCTCACTTTGAAACTAAAAGTTCAGAATACAGACAGCCCAGAATGTCAGATTATTTTTGATATTTAAAGTATAGTAAAAGCATGGGTTTTGTATTCTGTATTTGAACTTGTTTAAAACAACCTCTAATGACACATATGCTGTATTCTTAATTAACATTTTAATAAAACTATGAGAAAGATTTAGGTTGAAAAAATGCATGGTTAAAGGGAAGTTTTTCTTAAGCTAAATTTAATATTGCAAATTGTAGAAAATGCTTTATTGCCTTAATGGTCTATATTTTTCTAAAATAACACTGTTTTCTGAAAAAAAAAAGGACTAAAGACTCACGTGATACTTTGTTGTTTTATTCTTTAGTGACCTACAGGATTTCTTCACTCCTGAAGAAAGCTACAACTCATAAATAAAATCAGAAAAAACACAATACTCCATCACTTGAGGTGAAGGAATTCTCCCATTATTAGTTTGACGAAAAGTGCTGCTATCATAAGGACAGAGATGCTACTTTACTCTCCAAAATACAAACCTACACACACACTTTGCAACACAGACAATAGATGAAATCCACTGCCTTCTGAGAAACTGCAGCAGTAAAAAGTCTCAAACCAAACCATCCGAGCTTCTAACACAGACAGTGGCTAAAAGTGACCATCAGCTTTTGTGATTAACCAGTTTTCACAAAGAAACATGAGGGGAAAAAATGGTATTACAAGAATGGATAATTTTTACTTACATGGCACTGATGTCATACAAGCATACAGGAAAACTGGTATTAGTAATAATGTGACTCTCATAATTTTTGTCTGGAAATAGGTTAATGAGGTCCTTTGTGATAATGCTGAATATTTGTAATAAACCAATCAGTTACATACATGCCTAATGCTCTTAAAGCTGTGGAAAAGCATTTATTTTTTCCTCTTTCCAAATTTTAGTTGAAGAGCACAATTTTTTCTAATGTATTTATTTTCTGAAACAGTCCTTTACTCCCCAAATATTCTGAAGCTATTGATGGCTTTCTTGCTATTTGTAGTGAATATTTAATTGATTTCTCTTATGTTCAAAATCAGTCATTCTTACACTTCTTAGAAATCTGGTGCCCAATCATTAAAAGATAGGGCGTTCAAAGCTGCAGTGAGTCCAGTTGACTGTCTAATATAGAAGTCATTCATATAAAAATAAAAGGATGCTGAAATAACTAATGACAATCAAAAAGGGTTTATGTAACTTTTATTTAACTCTGCCAAACAACCATGATATAAAAAATTTGTATGCCAAAAACCCCTTAGAAATTATAGCAGATATTGACAAGATATTTTACTTTAATATCATGGTTGTTAAAAAAGGATTTCTCTAAATCAGAGCAGATGATAAAAACTGGATAAAGACTAGATGAATGCAAAAATAAAACCAGTTTGCAAATGCATCATCATAACTCAGATAGAATCTTGACAGAGAGATCTGAGTTTTCCTTCATAGTAGCTCAATGTTTCTAACAAATTTATGGGAAAAAATCAATATAATCAGTGACAGTTTGTCTAGACTTTCAAGACTGGTAAAAGTTTTTAATGCATGTCTTTTACATAGTGGTCTGGATCAATTGATGAGGCAATCTCCATTGAAAAAAATATTAATTAACAGAAGTAGAGCTCCATATGTTTAAGAATAATAATAGTTGACGGGGGAATTCGATGACAGTAATGAGATCTTAGTTGTACTGATAGGTATCCTAGGGGAAACTGTCAGTATATTGTTAGAATTAAGAAAGTTTTATCTTTGAAATACAAGTTGCACAGTATTAAGATGAACTAGATAGAAAATTTTACTTCTGCATACGTTATCTGGGTTCCACTTTGATAACCAAAATTTAAAAAAAAAATTGAAAAGTGGAAATGTCTCAAAGAAGAACTTAAATAATTATGTCTATCTGAAAAGTATTTTTATATTATGAAAAATAGGAAGATCAGTGCATGTAATATGCTCAAAATAGGATTAAGAGGTGATCTGTTCGTGATCTATAAGTATAAGAAATGACTCAATATCTCTGCTTACCATGAAAAGTGGTATGAAAACCTAATGAAATCTGTCTGGCATATGGTTTTACCTTTCAGGGTAATTTACCAAGTAGAACATCTATAGGGATGTGCTAGATCTTACCTCTCTAGAAGTTTCTACAATGAGACTGGATAACTATCCCATGGATGTGCTAACATTTAAACAGACATTTTATGCTGAATGCAGGAATTTCTGGGGGAATTTCTTCAGCCTCTGTAATTTCAGGGGTCAGGTTATTAAAGATCATAATGTTGCCTTTAATTTCAAAATCCATTAAACTTTTTTGATTGAGTCTTTTACCTCCCCTGTTATACCTTTTACAGGGAGTTAAAATGCTGGGGAAAAGCACAGACTACATTTAACCTTGGAACAGAAAGGCAAAACCAGTTGATTCACGAAGCCTCATGATAGTTAACAGAATATTTAATTGAAAATAGCCCTTGAGAATTTTACTGTGGAAGAGCACGCAAGCTTGAAACTGCCTATATCTTCTTATTAAAGGCTCTTTGCTGATGAGATTGCCAATTAAATGAACAATTATTTGTACTAATTAAAATATGATACAGTAATATATTTTATACTGGTTCAAGATATATTAAAGTGAGCTTACAGAGGAACTAGCCTTCCAAATAATATCTGAACAAACTGTCTTTTGGCTAAAAGCATGGGAAAGAACTAGCTGCCCTATATATACTTCCCATATAGCCTCTGCCTATGAAAAATCTCTGTTCTGAGAAAATGTTTGAAATGAAGTTTCTAAATTAGATGTAAAAGTAACAAGCTATAAATATGCAACCTTGGCAACAAATTGGGAGAGTCATGGGGTGGGATTTGTCTGGCCATATTTTAGAAGCGAATTGTAGGCTTAAATTATTGGATCACAGACTATGTCACTTGTGTTCATTGATTCCATAGAATCCATGTATAAGGAACAGTTGGATAGCTGTACCGGAAACCTGGATGTCACTCAGACATCAAACCTGGAAAAGAAATGGTATATAAGCCATTGGGAGGCTGACAGGAAAGGAAGGAAGTGCACCATATTGAACCTCTACTGTAGAATCAGAAAAGTATAAAAGACAGTGCAAGGTGCCACACCTACCTCATCCCACTTACTCTGTGCAACAGAGCACAGTGACCTGTTACCCCCTGAGGCTGTTGTCAGCCAGAGCTCCCTGCAGGGCAAGCACAGGGGTAAATACAACCAACTGACCCCACCCTCCCTTCACTTGGTCTGATAGCTGAGGCTGAGGTTTGCAGAGAATAAAATAGCATGGAAACACAAGCCACCATGCAGCAGCTGAATCTGCTGTGGTCCCTGGGAAGGTCAGAAGAGGCAGCAGAAATGGGGCAGGTTGGAGCTCTGTGAATTGTGCTGGGTATAGTGGCATCGGCTAATGCAGCTGTCTCCACCTGGGAAAGTCTGAAGGAATTCTTGAGTTTCAGTATGTATGTGCCCTCCTTTTGGTTCTCGGGTGTAGCATGGAAATACACTTTGTTTAACTTTCTTGAAAATCTCAGTACAGAAATAAATGTACCTAAAACATATGCCACACTGAAATCTCAGCTGCCCATTTCTAGGGAATTTCCCTCCCTTGAAACTACCCACTGTGTTTTAAAAAAAGAGACTCAGAACTAATATATACCTTGCTCCCTCTTTAATTTGTACGGACACAGTAAAATGTTCCTGCCTCTTTCTGACAGTTTGACATGTGGGAAAATTAAGCTGACTGACCCAAAACCCAGACATAATCAAAATGAAGTTAAATAAAAAAAAAGATTTAGAGGATGGTCATAAGATGCACAAAGTAACTTGAAACCAATGCAGCAGGGAGAAATAAAGTAGCAGGACAGCAACTTAACATTGAGAGCTGTGTTTCCTTGGATCAGTCAAGTTTTCAATAATTAATTTTTGACTCAACAGCAAAGAAAGTCAAGGCACCTCTGGAAGTTAGATTTGTTTGAAACCAAATTGCTGAGTCCTATATTAATATTTGCATGTATTATGTTTTTTTCCAAATACTTGATTTGAATGCCAACTTAGAGAATAAGATATTTCTTCAATTCTTTACTTCAGTACTTTAGCTAAGGCTTCCAACTGGCTTTTTAGTTGAGTACAATGTACCACAATTCCAAAAAAAAAAAGGAAAATCAAACACAGTCTTTCTTTCTACTGACCAATCTGTAGCAGTAACTGGTAAACATGAAGCAGCTGTTGAATCTTTGGGATAATTGTGACATCTGAGAAGCCGGATAACCACTGGAACAATTTTCTCACTATTTAACTTAATCTGTGTGTATTCAACAGTCTGGCCCTTCATAGGGTAAATACAGCAGTCATGCAGATGGGGAAAGAGAGCAGGAATGACTGTCTAGCCATGCTGTTATGTAGCAAGGAGTAAGATTAATAAATTGTTCTTAAAATGATCAGATTCAGACTAAGCTCTTTGGTTCTATTTTGCTGCCTTTCTGAAACATTGCATATTATTTATTTTAGTATGTTGTAGAAATGCCCAAATGAATGGATCAGAAACTATTGCTCTCACAAATGGAAATGATTAATATGCATTTTCGATTGGTACTTGATGGATTTTTTATTCTGTGGTGATATTTCTAGTCAAAATCCTTGTCCCAGTGAAATCAAGTGAACAGGCAATTTGTCACTGATTTCAAAGTACCAAACTTTTGTGGTGGCACTTTGTTTTCATTGGTTTGAGCCTCATTTATCTAGCCATTGTACTTGGACAGAGAGATAGTATATCACATATTCATGGCTGGAAAGCTCTATAAATGTGATGATACTTGTGCTATAATGAATAACATTAACTGTCTAAATAATGTATGGCATCTCTAACTAATGCAAGGCTTTTTAAAGCTCTGAGTATGTAAGCAATGTTTTTGTAAGCCCTTTAAAGTACCTGAGAGATTAGATAAAAAATGTCTTACTAATTCTGAAAGACAAAGTTCATGCATGACTCAGATGAGCATTTCATTTCCTTTGGTTCCTCCATGCCCTTTTCTCTACACTGAGGTTGCCCTTTAATAGAGAGAACAAAGGGCAGGATACATAGAATTAAAATAAACAAATAGTTTCCTTTAAAGTACCCTTATTAGGATAACATCTGTTCTCTTACATTTATTCGTTTAAAAGTGAATTTATTTGTTGCTTTTCCCATATTATTGATTCTTTATGTCTTGGATCTCCCCACTAAGGTAAGAAACAAAATGTTAAAATCATGAACATCAAGATGAGAAACTGATTAAATATTTTTAAATATTAAATCCTTATTTTCTTTACTGATCTGCTGTGAGGTATCTGTAGGATACCCCATGAGAACCATACCTGTCATAAGTGGGATAGGATGAGTCAGATGAGCAGTGACCAAGCCTAGCCCTGTGAAGATGCTCTCAGGCTGGGCTGCATGGACTCTGTCAGATGTTCTCACTATTCAATGTCCGGATAATTCAGCTATTTTTCTGAAAATCTACTGCTTATTTCTGTGACTGAATTAAACGGAACTTTTACAAGGACAGACACCAGAAGACATCTTAATTTTAGAAGCCTGGCATGTACTTGTTTAATATGTTGGACTGTGAAATTAAGTCATGATTGCAAGTTAGGACTGGAGAAGGGACTTTGACTTAGGCATCACTTGTCACTGCCTTAGCCTTTGTAGCTACACTGGAATATCTTCCTCAGCTTCAGATGCTCTGAGAAATTTAAACAATATTTCTGTATACTTGAAGCAGTATTTTCTGAAAAAAAATTTGTTGGAAAATCATTTGACTTGCTATGTTCTTTGCTGTAGTGCAGTTCTAAAAAATTGGAGGCGGAAAAACACCCGGGCACGGAGGCTATGAACAGAGACAAAACAGATTCAGATGGATCTTTAGTCTGTTACAGTTTAAGGCTTGTAAAGAATAAAAATAATTAAAACAATTCCACCAAAACAATCAAGTTTATCCATTAAGTTATCAATTACATTCTTGAGATGCTTTTATCCCTCATTTTCAGTGAGAAAATTTATGTAAACTCTTCAGTTGCTGCCTCAGGCCTTTGTATGAAATGTTATTGCAGATACCCTTTAGATGTTTTTAGTTGTGTAGACTGTGATCACACATTAAAAGTGGACTGAATGTGTTCCCTGCTGCCCAAATAACATGGTGCTGAATATTAGGGCAAGGTATCATTTAATGTAAGACATTACATTTCCTGAAACACTTTCTGTTTCACATCTATCTCCAGAACAATTGGCAACATCAAAAATGGGGACAGCTGTTTCCACAAGCAGTGTAAATTCCTGGCTGCCCAATACTGGCATTTTATTTTTTGAATGATTGTCATAAAAAAGAACAAGGATTCTGTCTAGAAGCATCAAAATATTATCCTAGGGAAAGATTTGTTGCTATAACTAGAATTAACCAGATTTTGTTTTCTCTTGTATTGCTAGAGCAAGTAATATTTATTTAGCTCCTCAAGAGAGAATTTCATGCCAGTATCTTGGGAAGCCAAAGAAAAAAATAAAAGAGTGTAGTTTAATCTACTTAATATAAAAAAACCCCAAAAACTCACAATAGAAATGTTAATGTTTCTAATTCAAAATTCAATGAAGGAAATGGGAAATATACATATAGATGAGGGATAAATGCATTGCAATTTACTATATCTGTCAGTTATAAGGCACTTTTACAGAGAGATAGAGTGGAAATAAGAAACAAATATACAGTAATACAGCCAATCGGGTTAAATGAACCTAACTAACAGCTCCTCATGAGACCAGACTCTACATTTTTGTTCTTTTCTAGGGCTTGGCAGATGTAAGGAAGAGAAATGAACAGCTGAAAATAATTTCATCATCTGGATATGATGCTATAAGGTCATTAATAGTAACAAGAGATGACAACATTCACCCTGTATGGGGCATGATAAGACTGCTAGATATCACAGGTGACATTCTCACACTTACACTCTCATTTAAAACCAAGATCAATTGAGAAAATAGAAATGTAAGAACAATCCCAGATGCCTTTTCTGGAGTGAAAATTTGGGTTTATTTGTCGAATATACTTTCCTACACGGTAGCTTTATAGAGAAATCACATTGCTCTTATTTTAATACTCCAAGAGAGACTTCATCAGAGAGCACTTCAATCATTCCTGCACATGTTTTTCAGATGGTGCAGCATGCTGCCGCTGGTGTGGCCTCCTGTACCACCATATCCACCTCCTCCATGATCATTTTGGGATGATTCACTCTTCATTCTTGCACTGATGAATCACTGTGCCCACAATCCGCATGTGCGTGTCAGTATTAAAGCTTAGAATTTCGGAGAACAAGATGACAATGTTCAGAAGGCATGGTGTTACATAAATGTACTCTTGTACTATTTTCATCTGTTTCATCTTTGAAAGGCAACAATGAACAAAACATTACTGCGTTGGTGTATGAGAAGCAAAGCTTTAGCAGGACACTGTTCACACACTACCTGTGCCTTGGCCCATATGTATTTTCCTAAGGCTGCTTGAAGTTTTATTGTTTAAAATACAGGGATTTTTTTTTCATTGGGATTATTTATATGAGATTTTATTTATTTCTCTGTGAACTATTTGTATTTATTTTCAATGACTAGTGAAATTCTGTTGCACCGAGTAATAAAGTCACCAAAAGGAGAAGACAGACTGCCACTGTTAGTATAAATGGCAACTGTGATACATCAGTCTGCCAGGAATCGAGTCAAACCAAATTAATGCAAATGCAAATTTCATTCTAATGAAATAAGTAGAACTCTAAATTATGTTTTCAAAGCTTCCATGCTCAGGATCTAGTGAACATGTTCAGCAGAGTAAAGAACAGAGTCAAATAGTGTACCCTCTTGAAAGTGTCTTTGCCACACAGTGAGTTATCACAGCATAGAAAGTTATTATTTATGCATTCTGTAGTGAGCTTCTGAGTCTGTTTTGATCTCTAAATGACCATAAAACAAGAAAAACAAATCAGAAACTCTAATGACTCTAACAGGAAAAAAGTCTGAAAGCCACAGATGAAGTAATGAAGGAATTATTCCCATAAATACATTTGACCCATTCTGCCAAAAGATAAGAAATTTGTTTACCACAAATCAGAGGATCAGAGGATCATTCAAACTGGGAGAGACCTCAGGAGTTCTTTGGCTCAACCTTCAGCTCACAGTAAGGGCAGCTCTGAGGTCAGACCAGGCTGATCAGGTCTTCATCCATTCAGAGATTGGAAACCTCCAAGGACAGAAACTGCTAATCCTCCTTGGGCAACCTGTGCCACTGTTTGACTGTGTTCAAGGGAAAACAGATCTCCTTATATCTGTTGTGCCCCTCTCTAGTTTCCATTCATGTCAGTTATCTCTTACCCTTCTACCAATGTGATGAGCCCAACTCTGTCCCCTGTGTGAACTCTACAGACACTGCAGCTGCTGTTATGTACTTCCAAAGTTATCTCTGCTCCAAGGTGTTCATATCTAGCTCCCCCAATTTCTCCCCACAGAGCAAATGCTCCTGCTCCCACCACAGTGGTAGTTTCTGCTGAACAGTTTTCAGTTCCCTGATGTTTTCCTTGCCCTGCAGGCTGACAGCTGGATGTAGTATGCAGGTGTGCTGCAGTGAGTGGTGAGCAGAGGAAATAATTGCTAGCTCTGTTCTTGCTCATGCAGACCAAGATGCCATTGGCTGTTTCTGCTTCTGGGTCACACTTCTGGCCCATGTCCAGCTTACTGTCCCCAAGAAGCCTAGGGCATTCCCCACAGACTTTCTTCCCAAACAGTTGGTTCCCAGCCTGTGTAACTTGGAGGGGTTCATCTACCCCAGGTACAGAATTTTTCTTTTGTTCTTGTTGAATTTCATAAGGTTCTCACTTCACCATTCCCCCAGTCACTTTGAATTGCCCTGTGCTTCAGTATAGGAGCTGCCTCCACCCCCTTGTTTGGAGTCAAGAGCAAACGTAATGAACAAGGAGTCTGTGAGCTTCTCTAGTTCATTGATAAGGGTGTTAAACATGCCAGATCCCAGGACAGACTCATGTGGTACTTCCCTTGTTACTGGCCTCCAGGTAAGGTATATATACTACTGCCCTCTGACCATTCAACTCTGTCTTTATTCATTTTCTTGTCCATCCACTCTTCTTTACCCAGAGACCAAGGCTTCTTTATATGAATACAAGAATATTGAGGAAAACAGCATAGAAAATATTGCTGAAGTCAAGCTAAGTTATATCTAGTGCTCTTTCCTTGTCCACAAATCCACTCACTTTATTATGAAAGGCTATGAGGTCCTCTGTTTTACAGTAGAAGGCAAATAGTTAGGTCAGGCATGATTTGCACTTGATAAATCACTTCTGCCCATTTCTGATCACCTTCACCTTCATGCTCACTGGGATGTACTCTACGAGGACTCATTCTGTGGTTTTACTAATGTGCATAAATACCCGATGGGAGGAAGTAATTAGGAGCCAGGTTTTTCTTGGTGATGTTCAGTAATAGCACAAGAGACAACAGGCACAAACTGAAACACTGAAAATGTCCTTTAACAATAAATAACACCCCATATTTTTGGAGGCAGTGAGGTTGGTGAAACACTGGAACAGGTTGTCCAGACCAGTTGTGGAATATCTATTCTTGGAGATATCGAAAACCTGACAGGACACAGATCTGAGCAACCTGGTGTAGGTGACTCTGCACTGATCAGGGATGTAGGGCTACACCTTTTTCAGCATTATCTTCCAGCCACAGCCATTCTGCATCCTCTTTCTTGAGCCCCTTTGAGAAGCAGAGGCCTGTGAGACCTTGTGGTGATTGCTGAGGAAGAGAACGCATTGACAGCCTCAGACTAATCTGTGTTCACTGTCATTAAATCAGACATGCTGTTCAGCCATAGCCCCACCTACCTGGCCTTTTCCTACTGAAATTAGCTCTTCTGGTTGCTCTTTCTTTCCTCCAGCAGAGCATAAGCTTTGTGGACAGCACTCCTGTATGTCTGGGAAAAGTTTCTAAAGTCCTCCTTTGTAATCTGCTTCCCCTTTCCTCATGTTGTTCCACCACCAACTCCCAGCTTAGCCACAGCAGTTTGCTGATAAGTCTATTTGTTTTCCTGAGTATTGGAATGGACCACTCTTGCCCTCAGACGTAGTCTGTCCTTAAAGAACTATCACCTTTCCTGAACAACTCCTCTGCTCTGATCCCATTCTCATGGGATGACGCTTAATAGCTCCCTGATCAATTTAAGGTCTGTTTGTCTGAAGTCCAGGGTCAGTGCTCTGCTCCAGTCTTATTGACTCCCCTTGAGACCTTCAACTCCACGATTTCATGCTTTCTATATATGAGTGTCATGACTTGAGCAAATTCCACATATGATTCCTTCATGGCCTCTTCATTTTCACTCCTCTCCTCATCTCAGCCAATAACTGGGTAAGGAATGGGGCACTGTCATCTGAATATGATGAAAACAAGATGTTAAGAAGCATAAACCAATAAACTGTTCAGACTGCAGCATCATAAACTGCTTCAGAGGCAACTCTAAAATTGTACATTATAGCATCTAATCTGAATAATATACTTAGCTGCAAACCACAAATAGTAAATTTTGAACGAGTATTTGTAAATTGCCTTATATTACGAAAGCTTAAAAATTATTGGTACATAGGAAGCTAGCTATAATTTAAAGAAATGTTAACTTCCTATTTTATATACTCACGACTTCACAGTTTACAGTTTTTATTAACTTGAATTTTCTGATTTGCTGTTTTACTTTCCACCCTGCAAACTGAAAGCTCTAAACTAAACTTGCAACTTGAACTTGGAACACTTCAACATGTCAGGAAAGGAAGTCAACAGACAATCCAAAGTATGATATGGCCACTGACTTCAGGCAACACTGAATCAGAGATCATATTTATACAGAGATGGTTTTTCCAGGTGAATTATCACCTTGGGGCAAGTGAAGCTGTAAAGTTGTCATTTCCCACAAAAGCCCTGTTTATGCAGAACGGGACCCAATGGTCATTCCATTGTGGAAACTATTTTCCTGGATTTCTGTTTTCTTAAACTGCCCTTGTGTTGTTGAAAAGATAGTTATAAGAACTTCTTCTTCAAAAACTAAAGTTAACCATTTATATTTTTAACAAGTAAAGCACTGGTGGATTGTTGTTGTTGTTGTTGTTGTTGTTGTTGTTGTTGTTCTGGGGAACAGAATGCCTTTGTGACCGTGACTGTGACCTCAAAGGAGCCTTAGTGAATATAATTTACACTCTATATTTAATCCCATCTTTCTCAGAATAATATTCTGCCAAGATTTCTATCTAAGAATATTTTGATGCTGCTGCTATTTTCAGAGGCAGAGATAGCAGGTGTAGGATTTTATTGAAGATTTTCTGTTAAGGGCACACAAACAGTTTGGATTCTTGTCTGAATGTCTGAAGAACTTCCAACCTTCAAAACCATCATAAATATTTACTTCTGCACTGTTTTTGTATCACATTCTATTATGATTACATACTATGCTGAGAATTGAATGCTGATTTCAAACAGTATGAGAGAGCAACAGTGAATGTCATTTGATTAGTAGTTTTTTTGAATAGTAAGATTTCAAATGAAAATGCATAAACATGTTGTCTTTGAAGATATAATATCTGTCTAAACTGTCAGAAATATCCGAAAACCACCACTTTTTGGATGCACACTTTTGGACATAATCTTTTCCTGCTGTGTGGGGATTTTATGTTTATTTCCACTGTAAACTGAGATAAGAATACAGTTCACAGGTATGTGAAATCCAATAGATCTTTTTCATGGAGGTGAATTGTATTGCATGCAAGCTGTCTTCCGAGTAAATATTTAATTAGCTGCTCTTATTGAGATGCACTCATTCAGCATCTTTGCTCAGTTCAAGTGGAATACATTACATAAGATATGATACTAAGTCTGGAAAGGTGACAGCCTTTTCTGCCAAATCACTCAGGGCTTGATTTTCCGATAGTACACAGTACGGTTCAGAAAAACCCGTGTTAAATGGCAGCTTCAGCATGACACAGAAAAGGTGAGGCAGGGGACAGCTCACAGGGAAAGGATCAGAGAAGGCAAGGACAGCTTTGGAAGACAAACCAGAAACAAATCTGCACTGTGCAGGCAGTTTAGGCAAAAAAAAAAAAAAAGCATGTTAAGCAATTATTTCCAAATCTCCTGTGAAGTGAAATACCAGAGACAGGCTGAACTTGTGCACAAATGCACCCTATGAATAAGAAGTTTTGCCATTATGGAGTTTTAAAGGTGGTTAGCCAAATACAATACTCAATAATCTATGAGAAAAGGAAAAGTATTTCTAAAAGGGAGAGAGGAAGACAAAGTATTTTATAAGAAAGTGTTTACAAAAATGTGGCACACAAGACTGCATGGAAACCAATAGCAACTAAGACCAAAGAGACATCAATCAAGCAAAATATATCTAGAAAGAACAGGATTTAAGAGTCCTTCCTTTCTCAGTGGGAATTTGAGCAGAGAATTCAATCTATTTAATGTTTAGAAACTAGTGTTGCTTGCATCTGGATGTGCTGAAATTTTCATGTCCTGTATAAAGTTCAGAACTAGACCAATTATAATTGTCAACAAGGACTTATCTTTACAAGAGGTAGTGTGTCCTGATTAAACTCCATTATAATAAATTGAATTTAGCTTATCTAATTCTAAATTCAAACTTATTTGGCAATTAATATTGTTTTCTTTATTTTTTATTTCACAAAGCCTTTAGAATCTGTCAAGATAAAAGACATGCATATATAGCTACAATTACTTTATATGCAGATATCCTTCCTTCCGCAGGCTATTCCTATACTGAGTTTTCCAGAGGTGTGGAAACACATTTTAATTATAAACTAGATAAAGTATGATGGTTTTAGTATAATTTATGTAGAAAACCTTAATTTTGTGAATGTTGTAAGTATGCAGCCATAGCAATATGGAGTGTCTGTCACTTTTCATCTTTCTTTGCCCATTTGTGACATTCCTTTTGAACTGTGTTCACCTTCCAAATAATTTTTATAGACTTCTAGAAGAATCTACAGGAGCACTTTTAAAAACTCTATAACTGATTTCTGTAGAAGAAACTTGTATATTAAATTAAAAAGCAACAAACCTATGTGTATTTCTACCATATTAAATTTAAATTTGGGGCCATATCACAACCTTCTGTCTGACATACATTTCTAGTCATGGATATAACTGTCCACTTCAGAGGAATAAGGAAGAATGCAGATTTTAAACATTTTAATTCTAATTTATGAAAGTGAAGAATAGGGCTGGACAGATTTAATAATTTTACAGAATTAAAAACACCACCTCTCAGGATTTTATTCTTATTTTGAAAGGGGAATGAAAATATTTATCCAGATCTCCCTTTTTTTCAGATAAAATTTTGGAATATTTTGCTTCCCAGCAGTTGGTTTAATGGAACTCTGGAGAGAGTTTTTTATGGCTTTGCTGCTGTAGAGAGGCTTCAGTGTTTCATTGTCAGTAATGTCAGTGCCAGCAGCTTGGGCTCTGCAGGTGGCACTCCCTGCTCCTTTACTGGTGGCCCTCAGAGCCGCACTCTTCTCCAGCCTCTGTGATGTTGCCACACACAGCATTCTTAGGCAGCCTTTCCTCATGTGGGCTCCTGGACACGTGTCTGCACTGGGCACATGGGGCTTTTCTATTGGACTGCTTGGAGGGTCAGTGGGTGCTCACATCAAAGCTTATTCTTTAGGTTTTGCCTGAGCATTTGCTTGGATTTCAGAAGCTTACTCATCCTTCTGCCTCAAATATGTGTTGTATCCAATTTTTTTTTCATCTTTAGTTGAAAACTTTCTGTAAAGAGATATACTTGTTTTTTCTTGCACAAGAAATTTTATACTGTATGTCTTCATAATGGAACTTTCCAGTGAAGTTGTAACGTTCTTCGAGAGCATGTGGGAAGGTGTTAAAATATTCATCAGATTCATTCTTTTGAAATTTGCATAGAACTTGTACATCAGAAATGAAGCCTCAAGAAAGGGTAAAATGTTTAAAAAATTTACTGACCTGACATAATTTTGTTCAGAACAATATTATTACATTAGCTTTTCATTTTGGTGCTTAAATCCGATCTCCCCTGTGATCCAACTTTAAAATTAAATGTTTTAAAGGATGAAAACTGGTAGGAGGGAGACTCAAGCATGTTCTAATGCATGTTTTCAAGGATGCCATTATCATCCAGGAACAATCTCCAAGCAGCCTTTTACTACTGAAAAAAGCCCACCCATTGGCAAGAGTTTTGAAAGAGGCAACCCTGCTTGAGTGTCCTGTGGCTGAATCTTTATAAACTTGGTTGTGGTACACCATTTATAGATTAATTTGGAACATGTATTAGGTGGGATGTTGCACACAATTTCCATGGGCACTATGTTATTAGCCAAGGACGTTCTACTTGCTTCTCTTTTAAGAGAAAGTATGGATTGACTTAAGTCAGTCATTTCAATTACAATATGAAACCATATATAAGGAACAAGTTGATGTGGATTTACTTCTTGGGTCTGACATTGATCTGCTGGATAATGAGAAATCACTTTTCTGTTGTCTCTATTTTCTTTTTCCCTTCTTTTGTTCTGTATTGCATCATGTCCCAAGGATATTTAAGGAGGATTTAGGCTTTCTTATGCCCTTGTTGCTCCTTCTAGTTTTGTCCTGAGAAAAGTGAAACAAATTTAAAGCAGAGAAAAGATTTTTCCTCATTGATCCTGTGATATACTAAAGATAGATTTAATTGTAAACTGCTATTTTTCAACATTAATAGCTAGCTTAATTGGGAAATACAAATTTTAGAGCTGCAACTCACACAGATACTTTAAAAAGACAAGCAAATAAATAGTAAAGAAGCAACAAGAAGAAAAAGTAGTCCTTTCCACTTTTGAAGTTCTCTTTAATTTGAAAATTTAATGACAAATTTCTAAAATTGCTGACAGCTCCTTCACACCTTGGGATTTTTAAAAGATTGTTCAGAAAATTTTACTTAGAATGCTAGATGCCCATGGACAACCAGTCATTCGCTGAGATATTCTACCAAAACAATCATCTTACCCCATCCTGTGGGAAAGAAATTATTTGTTAGAAGAAGTCTGCTTTTATTTCAAATAAGCTGCAGAGAAGAAAATTGTCTTCCCCGAATTTCTGACTTACAAGAAGTAACTAATAGTATCATTGTCTTCAGTAATAATTCTACTGAAATAAAAATCAAGGGGGCTTTTGCTGTGTTTTTCATGTCTTCCTATCTAGAGACATAGGGCAAGATGCCTATAAAGTCATCTTTAAATTGATGGTGATACATGAATTATAAATGACGGATGGGTGCCTTAGTTTGCAACTTTGTAGCTAAATTGTCAGGCAAAATGTAAGAGTGCAATACTCACTTGTGTAGCTGTTCTATATCAGGGCATACTTACAAATGAGCCCTACTATTGCTTAGGAAAGAGTATAGGAAGTAAAGAAACAGTATTTTGGATGTAATTTGTAGCTGTTTCACAAGAATTCCATATACAATTTATATGTTACTACAGCAGAAGAAGAGTTTGTGAGGGATGGGGACTACAGCATTTTGTTTTGAAATGTAAATGGTTGATACGAAGATCACAGAGAAGATTTACTCACTGTAGAGTCTTAGGACTCCTATGATATTTTAGGAGGGATAGATGGTCTTCCAAGTCTCCTCTAAGCTTAATTTTTTGTGAGTCTTTAAATTCCATGTGCTGTTTTTGGATACCTGATCTGGTGGAACTTGTATGTAATTAGGTCCCCAAAGGTGGAATACAAGTTAAAAACTGGTGCCCTTAATCCAGAGATAATTTATGAGTATTCTAGGGACAGAGGCACTCTAGGCATAAACAGAAGTTCCGGGTCATGAATACCTCTCTAAAATATATGCATACAGCAACATATTCCATGCTACTTCTCAGAAATGTGCTTCTTTTCCCTGCTCTGGCACTAAAAGTCAGAGACACAAAGCTGGACTTTGCCAGTTTCTAGAAGTAAGAGAATGATAACAAATAGATTTAAAATCCAAAAACCTACATGCAACTGCACAGTTGTGTCTGTGAAATGTTAGCACCCCTGTATATCTTCTTGGATATATATGTATTTCCCTGTTCAAGTATTTTTTAGTTTTTACTGAAAATTTTTGGTGCGCAATTATTTTTCAACGTTTGATATAGAGTAATATACTTCTCCAACACCTATGATAAATGCTGCATCCCTTGAAATAAAAGAAAAGTAGAAATAAATTTTATTTCTATGTCAGAGTTTAGGAGGCAGAGGAGTTTGAAAATGGTATTTTCAAGCACATTGACCTTGGTACTGTAAAATATTTGCTATGCTAGGGATGAAAGGAAACCCATAGGCTTTGTGAATAAAAGTGGAAAAGTCACAAAGGAAAGAGAAATCCAGAAAAATTCCATTCACCAGTTTCTCCACCAGTGTGAGGCTGATCTCAGCCTGCAAATTTATGAAAATTAAAACCTACAACATATGCCAGATTCTGCAGCCCAACCCTTACTGACAGAAACACTGATGTCAACATCTCTTCCTCAGAGGCCTCTGCAATTGTGGCGACTGACTTCCACTGGAACACCACAACCAAGTGTCCTCTCTGCTCCTTCTGAGATGTCAAAATCAGAAGAAATATCTGGCTGCATAGCTGTTTACCCAAAATCCATGGACAAGGCTCCACTGTCTACTGCAGCCTTTTTTAACAGTTTTAGAAAAGGTACATCAAACACATCACTGATTTTTCCTAGATTAATGGAACAAGGCAAATAGCAGTGATAGCACTAAACCAGCCCTAAACAGACCTGGTAGTACTTCAAGGTACAACTGGTATCTCAGTAAAACCTCCAGGACATGGAATTTCTCCAACAGAATTCTCAGCATGAAGAAGCTTCATTATGTGTTTTTTTGGTTGGGGAACATCTTCAGCCTCAGAAAACCAAACAAATAAATTCCACTTTCCAATACCATTAAATCTAGGTGGATGTTAACTGTTTAGCAAGTGAATAAACTAAGCATCAAACAAAGAATTCTGTTTTTTTCCAAATTACCTATGAATTAAAATTTACTATGGAAGTTTTTTTCAGTGAAATAAATAAAAATATTCTCTTATCTGTTGCCTCTCTTATGTCACTCCCCATTCTTTCCTGGTCCCCAGGTTTTCCACAAATCTCTACTTTTGCCACTCCTTCTAGTTACTACCATCTCCTATTAAGCTATTTGTCATAGACCTGCAGCCAACTCTCTTGCACAAAGTAGCAAAGCCTACTAAGATATGTTATGTATTTTTCATTTGCAGTTCCCAGCTGGAACAGAGGGTGCTGAGGGTCAGTGTCTTGGTAAAAGTCCATAAGTCATAAATAAAAACTGTCATCAATTCTACCAATATTTTTCCAATATGCTTTTGATTTTGGAATGACATAAAACCTGGGAATCACTCACAATTATTGAATAATTGTGATGGTGCCTCTGAAATCCTAAAGTGTAGCAGTTAGGCAATTTTTGGGAGACAGTTCTGCCAAGGCTCTGCCTGATTCAGATCAAGGCTTTGAATATAAGTCTGCTACCTCAGCAAGCTCAGCTGATTCAGAAAAATTGTTCAACCACTAGAAGAGTTCTTTGTACTTGATGTTTTTTATTTTGGATTGTTTTGGTTTTTTCCTGTTAGGGAAATGAATTTCTCTCATTCTACTCTACATAAACACTAAATGGATTCTGATCATGCTTAGAGGAGATCAGCAGAGGGCTAATACGAGCTGACAGCGTGCCATAAGTAAAAAGAATTTTTTTGAAACTTAATTACAGGTTTTCAACTTGATAATGAACCTCAGTGTTTTTTCAATAAGAATAGTTTGTGGAAGTATACATTCCCATCCTGTGTCCGTCACGATGGAGCGCAAGATCTCCTGTGATCACCAGAGGATCCTGATGCAGGGTCTGCCACTGGGCTCAGACCAAGGGTTAGGCTCTCCAAGCAGCTCCAGCCCTGCACACCAACAGGAGGACTGCACTCAGATACTCTTACCTTCTTGTGTCCTTTTCTTCCCAAAATACATCAAATCTTAAAATGGCTTGAAAGTGTTAATAAACAGTCAGTAGTCTCCCACAAAGCTCTTAAACAGGTTACTTCACATGAAGCTATCCTGGGACAAATCCTCCTAACTGTGTAACAGCTCCCAGCTCCCTTCTGAAAGTCTCATTCTCACAGAGATAAGTGTATAATTAGTGTTTTATTTGACCTATTTTGCAGTCCCCGTGGTATGCTATCTCACAGGCTAAACTTTCCTCTTTGCATAATTATAGAAAGGAAAAGAAACTATATTCACATGAAAAGAAATAAGTGCTTACAATTTCACCTTTTCCCTTCAGAAACAGAAATAAAATGGAGAATTGAATATAGTAGTATCAGTTAATGATAATTCCCATAAAGAAAACAATAGAAAAACAAAACAAACAGAAAAAATATTTCTTGCTTTTTCAATGAATAGAAGTAATAGTGAAGTAGTTTCATTTGAACTAGAGCATCAGGGAATAGTCATTCTCATTCATTCTCCTCACAGTAAATCAGTTTTTATTACTGAGCAGAGTCAGGCCTGAGATCTTTGCCTGCTTGTTCATAGTTACCAAGAATATATTGGAAAGTTATATGAGCATCTCTTTCCTAGTTTTGATCCTAAGGAATGACTGAGTTATTTTGCTGAAAGCTTAAGTCAGAGAAAAAAAGGAATAAAAAGAAAATCAGTCTCTGGGAAAAAAAGAAAAAAAAAAGAAAAAAATGCAGACTGGAAATGGAAATACAAGGATTTGAAATTCAACAACGACTGGACAATCTTAGCTAAAGATGTTGCCAGTAGCCACAGAGATAATTGAATAGTTTAGGTACCTATGTATATATCTATATTTGATTAATATCCCTGAATCTTTTATCGAATTATTTTCATTAATACATGTTAATGTAGATTACACTAAAAATAAATCTCAGGTGATAAAAGAGAACTCTCCTATAAAATTATTTCAGAAAATTAAGTTTTTTTAAAAAAGGAAAATATTTTTCAGTAAAAATCTTTTTACTTCCTATTAAAAAGTCTTTCTAAAAACTTACTTCACAGCCAGTTGCAATTTCTTTTAAAATAGCTGGAATTACCAGAAGCACTTATGCCTCCTGGAGGCTCACCTGGAAGAGAGATTAGACAGAGCAAAAGAATAAAGTGGGGATTTATTAAAAGGCCTCACTGGGCACACCTGGGCCACACAAGAGTCCAGACAGACCACACCCAAGATGCCCCAAAATGGTTGCAAAATGGACAACTGACCACAAGGTCTCACACTTTTATAAGATCTGGTCTATCAGCATATCAGAGTTAATTGTCCAATTACAGCTTCAGGTCATGAAGCTCCATCCACCTGGTTTTTCCTTCTCACTTCACTGCTGTTTTGTTCTTGGGCCTGAAAGTTGTCCTTGGTATTGAGCTAGAGAAGGAATTTTGTCTATCTACTCTGTGAAGAGAACTCAGTAGCATTTAATATGAAACCTAAAGCGACCCACTAAAACAGCACAGGATCTAAAAAATATAAAAGCTAAAACTTAAGGCATCAGCACCAGCCATTTTTCTTACAAATTGAAAAGGCAGAGAACAGACAAAAGAAGAGTCTCTTTGTAGAAGCAGCTTTACAAAATCCTTTGCGTTCTCCCCAAAAATAGTCTGTAAAGAAGTCAATTTTAAATAATGATTTCAAAGAAAATCCTGAAAGAGCAGTAATGTGAGACTTAAGCACTAGAGTATGCATTGTGATGTGATGACAAAGAAGAGGAAGCTGAATGACATCAGACTAGTAGTTATCCAGTAACAGGCTTCTGTGTTTGCATGGCTTACGTGTGTGGTGGACTGAGGCAGACAGGCTGTTATAGCAGCTGACATACGGTGAGTGTATGAGAAGAGATTCCTCCCTTGAGGCTCCCTTATGTGCCCGAATTATCAGAAAAAACTGCATTATATGTACCATTCTCCACACAGTAATGTCCCTTACCTAGAGTCCATCTCCAGAGGGCTCCTCATCTCAGTGGAAGGGGGAGGTGAGCCCCAGGACAAACCCTACACAGCCAGTGTGAAGCTCACAAGGAGGTCTCTCAGCGGTGGGCCCCACTGCACTCCCATTCACAGACTTGACACTCAGACTGCAGGAAGCAGCTGATTCAACTTCTATATCAGTCTATTCAGAAAAGAAAATGTAAACATATCTCAGAAGTCATTTCAGCAAAGTGTCTTGATTGCTGCATTATCCTCTACAATTGCACTAAGCAGATCTTTAGTGGTCTGAGGGCTGGAGATACAGAAATAATTTTTGGACAAGAGTGCTTCCATAGAAACCGTTTCTGCTCTTTAATCAGTGTCATCTTACTGCTGAATCTTCTTCTCCAGCAGCTCATTCATGGTAAATTGAAGAGTCAGGGTCCAAGCTCTGCTGCAGAGGGTGAATTCATCTGTGTTACTTGTGGGGAGCAATCCAGGCACTGCACTAGCTCCTAAGTTGATTGTGGGCATTTAGCTGAAACCCTGTCACTTGTCACAGGCTAAAACTGTGTAGGGACTTTGAAATACATAGTTTTGTGGTAACATTAGTGGCTTTTGAGCCCATAAAACATTAATGCAATAGTTTCACATGTCTACAAATAATCCCCAATATTCTAAAAGATAAAATGCTAACAGTGATTACTTCTAGATTTTTGACATGGTTTGGGCATATATATCTTTAAAAACTTCCTAAGGCTTTCTGCTGACAAAAAGGAATCCCAAATTCAAACAAAAATAATTGCTGTGGGATTACACACTCTATCAAAAGGAGACAGGAATCAAAGTGTGTTCAATGGTTAACTCATCTATGTTTGTGATAACTGACAGAAAAGGAGCAGGACAAATATTTTGTTCTTGATGCAAAATATGAAGCAACACAGCAGATTTATTTCATTAAATAATACTGAGATTTCTAAACGCACATCAGCTCAGAGGAAGCAAATAATGATAAGAAATAAAATATTAAAATAATTAATAAAATGTGTCAACCTAGTAGATTTAGCAAACTAAATAGAAAATAAAAATATAATAAGTTGAAAATCCTCCACGTTCTACAGAATGAGACTAGTCTTTTCCTTACCTCCTTTAGAGTGCATATTTTCACCTTCTGAACCCTGAAAAAACATATGTTCCTTAAAGATACTGCAAAGTCTATCTGCAGATAAAAATATCTCATTCTAAAAAAAAGTTTCAAACAATTATTACCAATTCAGATAGAAGCAAGATTAGCCACACATATTGTCATGCACATGAAGAGCTTCTTTATTTCTCCATGGAAATGAAAAGCAGTTAAGACACTGAGTTGGCTGATTCCTTTGTGGCAGAAAGTGATTTATGGCATAGAGGCTGCCACCACTGCAGTAAGGTAAAGAAAAGTGTCTCTTGTACCACAGCTGTGATGTCAGTTTATTTGAGAGATAATGAAGAAAAGATGATACAGAGACTCTTCTACATTTCTGAATGAAAGCTTGATTACAATACAAAGAAATAAGATTTTGGAAACTCAGTAGTGCCAGTGTTCGTGTCTGATCCAACACAAGAGGACCCAGTTCTGTTCAGTATCTGTGTTGATGTTTTGGATGAGGGCATTAAGTGCCCCCTCAGTCAGTTTGTAAACAGCAAGGTGGGTGGGAGTGTTGATCTACTGGAGTACAGGAAGGGCCTGAAAAAGGATCTGGACAGGCTGGATCAGGAAGCTGAGAACAACAGTATGAGGATCAACAAGAACAAGTGCTGGTCCCTGTACTTGGGTCACAACAACATCAGGCAGTGGAGAACAGTGTCTTAAGAGCTGTTAAGCACAAAGTTACATGGGGATGCAGGTTAACAGCCAGGTGAACATGAACTAGCATGTGCCCAGGTGGTCAAGAAGGGCCATGGTATCCTGGCCTGGATAAAGAATAATGCAACCAGCAGGACTAGGGAAGTGATTGCCCTGCTGTGTTTGGCACTTGTGAGGTCACACCTCAAGTAGTGGGTCTAGTTCTGAGCCCCTCACTTCAAAAAGGACACTGAGGTGGTGAAGTGTGTCCAGAGAACAGGCAAAAAAACTGGTGAAGGGTCTAGAATACATATCTTATGAGAAGTGTCTGAAGGAGCTGGGTTTTTTGGTCTGGAGCAGACAGAGGAGACTCAGGCCTCATTGCCTTATACACTACCTGAAAGGAGGTTACAGTGAGGTGGGGCTGGGCTCTTCTATCACATCTCAAGTGGAAGGATGAGAAGAGATGGCATCATGTTGTACCAGAAGAGGTTAAGATTAGATATTATATTTTACTTTTTTTTTTTTTCACTGAAGGAAATAAATTGAAATTGAAATAAATTGTCCAGGGAGGTGGTGAAGTCACTAGAAGTGTTCAAGAGGCATCTGGATATGGAACTTGGGGATACAGTTTAAGGGTGATTCATGGTGGTGCTACATCTGTCGTTGAACTAGATGATATTGAAGGTCTAGTCCAACCCTGTGATTTTCTTCCCTAGCCTCTCTCTAAAATGCTTATCCTCCTGAACCTTGGTTTTACATATTTTTCAAAATATTAAGCTCCATATTAAGGAAGCAGGGTGGTAAATTGTATCAGTTCCTCTTTGCTGACCTGCATATAGCCAAATACTGTCTACATATAGCCAAATCAACACAAGAAAACTTTCTAAGAGGATATCCTTTCCATATTGAGTGGTTGCCGCAAGACGTCAGGTGTCTTGGCAAACCATAGTCTGTAGTTTCTTCAGTCTTAATGAATGCAGTGGGAATGGATAGATATTCCAATTAAATCCAAATGTATCAGATGCCATTAATTAAGGAGAGAATGAACTGGAAGCTAACCTCAGCCCTCACTCGAAAAATAAATCTAAAACCAAAAGCTCAGCAGTTGCTTGCCCAAAACTCATTAATAAAAAATCATATGGAATAAAATCAAGGGAAATGTTGACCTTGAAAATACTGTCTTTGGCTCCTCTGACAAGCTGCTGCTTTGTAACTTTTCCATACTACAGCATTTTTTTCTCCTTGTTTCTGGCTAAAGCACAAAGAGTGACATTTGAAGATCAAAATTCAAATGGCACATGCAGATGCAAGGCATTCATCATAAGGGTTGTGCTTATAAAAAGGCAAAGGTTGATGAATCTCACACAATGCATCCTCCTCATCTAGCTCTAAAAGTACATCATTTGTTTAGTGATCATCTTGTCATGGACACTGCAGATGCACTATCATATTTGTCTAGAATATAACTGCTCAATCTCACCATTCTCAAAATCAAAATAAAAACATTCCCGTTTTTCTCCTCAGTATAGAAGATCATATATATAGAAGTTCCCATGAAAATCGAGATTTTTTTCATGAAAAATGGTTACAATTTCATTCTCTTGATTTTTTTCTTTCATTTCCTTGACCTTCCTTTTTCCTTTCCATCTTGTACTTGGTGTGAATGTAGTGCTTAACTGTCCCTGTCCAGTGTAAATGAAAAAGGACATACTGTCCCTTGACACAGCACACAGGTGCCTCAAGGTACACAGCTTCCAGCTTCTCCTGCCTCCAAATGCCAATGACTTCTGTGTCCCTTAGCCTCATAGCAGCTTATTTTAGTGCCCAGCAATCATGCCCCTACCTAAAATCACAATCCAAGTCTCAGAAAATCCCATCACCACTCTCCCACTATTAGTCTTAACCGTTCAAGTGGCATGAGAGGCATTTTCAGCAAGACCCTTTTTCTGTACTCAGGAGGGTGGTATTTCCAGGCTCTCCTTTATGAGGTCTGTTGCTGGTGGGTTCACGAAGAGACAGAAGGGCATCACATAGCAGCTACCTCAAACACTGTTCACAGGAGCAGAGTGTGGAACAGAGTGTGGCTAAATTGTTGGGCATTTTGGGGTTCCTTCTTTTATATTGCAAAACTGATGTTGGCTTTCTCTCTTTCTTTTCTTCTGAAATACCTTTGGCTGTTGAGAGAAAAGGAAGCACACCTGTCTGCTTCTGTTATCACAACAAATGAAACTGTCCAAGATAGGGCAGTTTTCCTGAAGACAGAGCTGACACTTGCCAAAAAGTTGTTAATTCTTTCATCATTGTAAAACTCTTGGCCCCTTTCCTCAGTTAAAAAAAAAAAAAAATTTAGCTGAGGAGACAATGGCCAGTGGCAATCCTGCGACCCCCAGAATCCTGAATAAACAATGACTGTTATAAGAAGAAATTATTGGTTCCACTGTCATGAGAAATCAGTCCACACCTGAAATGGAGAAAAATGTTGATTAATTTCTATGAGGGAAAATGCTGGAATCTAGGCCATCCTCATCATGTAAGAGGCTTCAGAAAAAGACTGAAGTGAAAGGATGAAGGATGTAACATATATTTTAAAGTTATTGCATATAAGATTCTCACATTATCATGTGATAGGGTTTGTATGATATGTTCTAATAAATTCTGAGTGACTCCATAGTATAGTCCTAGTGCAGTTTCATGAGCTGAATCATTGTTCAACCACAATTTTTTTCTGCAGACCTTGGTGATCTTCCTCCCTAAGGATAAAAAGATTAATCATCTTATAATTGGTCAAAGTGGCACAGGCTCTCCACCAGAGCAGACCATTGCAGGATCTCCTGGAGCAAGTCAGGAAGGAATGTTTTTCTTCACTCCATACTGACATAAATAGAAATACTCCCATTCTTGGTATGCTTTCAATGTATTTCGCTTTTAAACATAAAAGTCACGCATGAAAGGCTCCTGAGCTGAGTGTGGCTTTTGAGAAAAAAAAAAGGAATATGCCATTTGAACTGGTCCTCTGTGAATGGTGGGTGCCAATCCAGGCCTAATCATCTGGAGAGAAACCTTATTTGGTAGGATGACTCTTGTTCCCTGAGGTGCCCCTAGGAGGCTGTGCAAGAAGAATTGTGTGCATGAATGTCATGGGAAAAGGTGAAGAATGCATCCCAAAACAGAAAATCTTGCAAAATTCTTCAGTACAGGAAGGCAGTGCTGATTTTTCTGGGGTTCCTTTCAGCACGGTATCACATGAGACCTCCATGAATCATCTTCTTCTTCTTCTTTTTCACTTCTTTTTGCTTATATATATTCTTTTCCCCCTACCAATTATTCTAGAGGCCATTGAATACTCATCTCACAAAAAAGGTGATAGTACTGCCTGATTTCATTGTGAGTCCATCAATCCAAAAATAGATGGACAGTCCATTGCACAGTAACATTTGATCTGACATTATTCATTAACCAGATCTTGTCACTATGGATTAAGATGCTTTTGATTTTAATCTACAGGAGTTCTTTTTCTGTATTTATTTCACCCTTCTGTGTCTGCTAGTGAATTTAGATGAAATGGATCATAGTGAAACCAATATTTATGTTACTTTGTTTATGATGGTGGTGTTTGGCTTAAAGATAAGTTTAAGTGTTTCTTTGAGAGTCAGCAAAAAACTTATTCTCTCTTTGTGAAAGAAAAGTAGACATACAAAGAAAATTATTTTTCAGGGGAAGTTGTACAAAGTCATGATATGTTCATCTTAAAATTTTATTTCACAATAAAATTAAAGTGTTAGATGTTAAAATTACCAACAAAATTATATGAGAGAAAATTGTCTTAATTGAAATGTCTACACAACTGAAATATTTTGCTCAAATTTGAATTTTGTTTTTTGGCAAAAATGTTTTTTTGTAAAGAAAAGAACCCCATTCCTTTCCAGAATCCTTAGTATATGATTCACTTCATGCTTTAATCAAGATCATTAGCATGTAAACACTTTTAAATGTTTTCATTTTGAGAATTGCATATGTTTTACTGAGACAACATTCCTTTTAAAGGAGAAATTCTTCATCACATTCATGATAGTAAAGAGAATGCATTACTCCCACCTTTATATTTTATCAGTCAGACTGAACTGCTCAGAGTGCTTTGATGTTAAACAAATAATTTGTCCTTAGTGGGTGGAACATACCCTCTGAAACCATTTCAATTGATGAGATGCTGAGGACGTAATAACCAGTTCTATTGGGACTTGTTCTATTTTAAGTAAGTTCAGGAAAATAATTTGCTTTCCTTCCTTACTGTATGGATTATGATCTGACTATTTCTATTATATGAATTTTAAATGACACAGTAAAGATGAACATGACTCTGAATTACAGGATGCAGCACAGAAGAACTTGGCAGAGAGTCTTTGAATTATGTATAATTTCCTGTATAATTTCCTGCTTTTTTATGCATGTAAACTGCAGTAGGCATAGTCTCCATATGCTGCTCTGTTCCTTATGCAGGGCATGATATATAATTCCAACTTCAATTTAGTAGTGTTCTGCTAATAAAGTATAATGAGATACCATAATATAGCAATATAATTTATGAATAGCCATCAAATAAAGGTTTGCAAAAGAAGGGAAACAAACAAGTGAGCCAACAACAGCAATAATAAAAAATCCTCTTTCTACAACTCTGGTCTCCATAGTCTGCCCTTGAAATTAAATCAAAATCATGGAAAGAACTAATATTGGAACATTGTGAACCAGCTGTTTCTTACAGCTGAATAATTAGTCTGTATATCCAGCAAATCAAAAATATTTGTTACTGCTTAGGCGAAGTAATCCTACAGAAATTTGCATGTCAGTAGAATAAACTTTGTCTGAAATAGTGGGGATACCTCCTGCTTGAAGCAACAGCTCTCTGCAAGATGGGCTGGAGGGAAGAGAGGGCCCAGCCCACACCTGAGTTGCACCATTTCCCTCACCCTATAAGCTCTCCTGTTGCTTTGTATTGGAAGGAGCAAAGCTCCAAAGTGCCAGATGCCCACTTATTCCAATCTTTTTCTGACCTTCTAGTGATGTGAACTGAGGTTGTAAGACATGAAGGAGGAAAAGAATTCATGCTAAGTAGAAGTTGCTACGTGAAACTATCTTTCTGCGGCCCTGGCAACATACTTAATATTTTCCATACCAAAGAAGTCTTTATTATCTGACAGAGGACTCAAGTTAATCCCTGCCTGGAAACCCCAAAGTGACAGGAAACAATTTGATATTGTGGCATTATCTGTGGCAGAGACGGTGCCTATGGCAAGCTACTTTATACTATGCACATCCTCCTTTTGTACATATATATTTTCTTTAATACACCAGAAAGTTACCCAATTTTCCATACTGGGGTACTTTTAAGGTGATTTGGGATGGAGCAGGAAGGCAGAGGGGCCAAAATTAAAGAAGTGCTGCTGCTGACCAAGAGAAAGGACTCTCACCCCAGTGCCCTGGCAGGTGAAAAGCCTTGAACACACTTGAACTCAGACTGAATGTGCTGAAGGGCTATCCTAGCCCCTGGAGCCATACGACATTCTGGGGAGGTTAGGAAAGGAAATGGAGCGGTTCCTATGTCTAGGTTCCTTGTGAGCTTGAGGTCTGATTACAGTGCTGTTCAATACTTGCGGAGTGGAACACAAGTCTTGTCCCACAGGACTCAATAACTCTTTTAAGTTCTAGGCTGGTTGATAACCCCTGGGGTGAGTATTGCTTTTTGTATTACATTTTGTACAGACCCTGACCAAATGAGATTACAGCAGAGATTTCAAAATACAAGTGAAATGCAAATGAATAAGAATTGTAGTACTCATTTCTGCAATTTAAGAAGGAAGGTGTAGATTCTGAAGTGAACCTTCAATCTCGAGAAAAGGTAACTGGTTGTCACTCCCAAGCAGGGCAGAGAACAGCAGGAAATCACTTCAAAAACAGTTGAAACGTAGTCAAATAATAGTAAGAAAAGATAGGGTTAGCAAGAAAACTACGGGAATGGGCAAATGACTCCAAACATTTGTATGACAGATCTTTTAATTAATGAACTTCACTGCACTGAAGATGAAGCCAAGAGGTGATTTCAGACTACCATTGTTGCATGAAATCTTTATGTCTACATAGGCATGTGTAATCAGGGACCTTAGCCAGTAAGGCCAGACCATTGAGCTGCCTTCATTGTGCAGCTCAGTCATGCCATTTTCTCTTTTGGCCTTCCCAGAGTGGGATCCAAGATATAGTGAGAAGAGCCCACTAGTAAATGTCGCTCTGTTGTGGAAGTTTCTGTGCCATTAAATCAGAGTAACACTGACAAAAAGTTTAAATGCGCGGTCATGTTTATATCTAGCAGTTCTCTCATTGGGAAAAATTGCTCCAGGAAAGATTATCAAATGTAACTTATTAAGACAAAAGAAGAGTGACCAGAAAACAAATCTCTTCCCAAGATTGTCTTTAGGTTACCGGCTATGTAGTTCTAGTTCTGTTAAATTGCATGCTATCCGGCTGAGTAATTTCTACTATGCCTTTATTCATAAAAGTAACAAAAAAAAGAAATAAAAATTACTCTTTGGATCTCATTTTTAGGTCTATTGAGAATTCTTTTCACAAGAATCACAGTTTCTCTCAACTGGAAGCTATCTATGGTAATTTGGCAAATAATTTTTATGAAGTCATATATTACATTAAGAAAACTAAACAGCTGAAACATGGCGAGAAGAGCTTCATGCCTTTAAAAAGCAAACAGTGGTCAGAAGAGAAAATAAATCCTAAAGTATGGCAGTATTAAAAGTGTGTAATAGGACAAATAACCCTATGTGATGGACTAAAATGGCATAATTTGTAGTAAAGATAGCATAGCCTTCATCTACAGAAAATTCAGCCAAACATTAAAAGTAGAAAATGTTTCAAGAGTTGTTACAGCAGTGTTAAATGGAACATTTATAACACAATAGGAGACAATCTAGTATCTAAAGAATACAATTTTAGAAGTTGTAAAAATCTGTGCATCCTATTTGCAGAACCCATGCTGGTGGAAATTTGTCTGTATAGGCAGACTTAGCCCCTTTAAGCACTTCAGAGACCAAGACCATTTTGCTTCTGGTATTAAAACTTGATGTGATTTTTTTATCAAAATTCCACTGAATGAGAAATGCTGTTTTGTAAAATTTCTTTTAATAATTTAAAAATATTTGTTTGTTTCAGTGAGTACTGGATCTAAGTAAAAGTCCTAGAAAATAAGTTTGGTCAAACTTTCCAATTGTAAGATGGAGTTTTTACCCAGGTGAGCTGATCTGATTGTTTCTTTAGATCTGTATGTTTTACTCAGCAATAAGTACTTAAGTACTCTTTAGATTAAATCTGCAGAATTTATATTCCATCTTATATCTATATTCCCTGTTTCCCCTCTTTCAGAGATGATAATGGATTATTAACTATTGTATAGAAAAGAAGATTTTAACACAATTTTACCCTGGAAAATCAGAAGTTATTATTGTGTGCCAGAGCCAGTGCTCATAAAGATGTTTTTGCCTCATGACAGTTTTGTCTCTGTAGTGGTGATGGTGGGATCTCTAGGATATAGCTATGAATCAGGGGTAAGATGGACCTTTAATATATTCAATCTCATAAACTGACAGCTTTAAAAATAAGATTCAAACTTTTGATTAGGCCTAGGAGGGCCATGGATGGAGAAAATCAAGTGAAGCTGTGTTAATACACCTGAACAGTCTGTACATCTGCAGAGCACTTGTTCCTTTTGCTGTTCTGTATATTCACTGATTTATGGAAGGGGAGCAAGACAAGAGAATTGATGAGATCTTTCACTCCAAGTTCATTTCCTCCCATCCTGGCTTCACAGCACAGCAACTAGAGGAGACTTCACACAGCACGCACCCGGGATCAGGGCAAGCTCTAAGAGTCAGCAAAAGAAAATGCAATAGAGGTGATACTTTCCACTTCTTGGCTCCTGTCTCAGCTGCTGACTCAGGATAAGGTATGAAACTGGTACTTTATGCAGCAACACAATGCCTTCAAAGAGCTGGCCAGCATCTATTCACTCTGTGTGGTAAGGACTCCTGGCTTCCTCTGAATTTCTGTCAGCTCAAACGGCCTGTAATGTAGGAAATAAAAATGCAGGCTGGCAAAGACCCCTTGAAAGCTTGTCCACATCTGACAATGTCCATCCCTTGAATGGACTTTAAATAGGCCATGTGGAAATACATTTCTCTTAACTTTTCTTTAAAATGACCTACTTAAGAAGTTCCATTGTACCTTGGCACCATCTATTATGGCATGCCCCTATAGTGAGAACATTTTCCCTAATATTTAACCCAGTTCTCTTTTGTCACAGGTTAGGATGTTTTTTAGTTTTGAAGTCCTTCACAGACATAGTGAAAAACTGATCTTTCCAACATTGTCAACTGTATTACTTTTAAATCCTTTATATAAATCGGGAGAAACCCTTGTGTCATCTCTAAGAAAAACAAACTCAAATATTTCAGTCTATTCCCACTTTTCCTACTGTCTTACACTACTTCCACTCTTTTCTAATTTCTATGAAACTTACTGCAATTCACCTCCATATCTCATGAAGTGGTTTTCTTCCAAAAAATATATACTGTATAAATATGGCCAAAAGGAGAATGTCTATTGTACAGAGGAATCGTGTTTTGGTGTGACATTGTGTTTTGCTGGGTAACAGGGAAAGAATGGTTGTGAATATGAGTGACCATATTTTTTTATTTTTCTTTCATGTAAAAACTAAAAAAATATGATGGGGAAGTTTTGGGGAACATAATTATCTTTCTTTGAAAGTCTAAAAGCGTTTGGATTTTAGCTAAGAATTTACAGGAACATCAGCTCTGAAGCTTGCCCTTGTTAAATTATATTCAATGTCACAACTGTTTACATAAGCAAGGATGATTAGTACATCTGTAATCACTTCTACTGGCAGTCTATGAAAAAGCTGAATGCTTCAACTTTAGCCCTTTAATCTAAAGTAAAGAATAAGTCAATGTTATGTAATCTAAACTATAAATATTGAATAGGAAATTACCAATTAAAGTTAGGTACTAATAGTTCTCTAGGAATAATAATAATAATAAAATATTACAGCATTATAATTTTAAGCAAAGTTATTAACTAAAAGTTATGTTTGCCGAATCTTCATTAGAACATCACCTCCTTTTTTTCAGCATGTGTTTATATTGTAAATACTAAACAAATATTGACTGAGTGGAATCGCAGTAAAATTCTTACAGCAGTAAAAATGGTTTCTGGGACTACCACACGGAGCTTGTAAATACAAAAAATACACCATCAAGGGAATAATTTCTCCTCATGGCAACTCTTTATTTTGGGAATCATGCCCTTCATATACTGCAAATTTCTGTTTCATAATTGCTTCTAAAATATGAAGACTTCTCAAGGTACCTTGCGAATCACTTCTTTCACAGTTATTTTTTATGAGAAATAGCATCCAACTTGATTTCCAGGATTAATCACAATTTGGTCTGCTTTCATATGGCCCAAAGTCTGTTGCACCTTAATAATGTTATTTTAAAGGATCCTTTAGGGCTTTTTTTTTTTATTCAGAAGGACTTATCACTGTAGATTTTTTTTTTCTGAAGAAATTAAGTGTATATATAGATATTTTTAATGTGGATGAGGTTTTATATATGTTTAAGTAAAACCATTAATAGTGCAATGATTCACATTCTTGTAATATCTATTTCATAGAGCAATTTAAATTAATAATATCTTTGCTGTGTGTCTGTATCTTTTCTGATTTATATAATTGACTATGTAAATTTTCCTCAAACCTAAAACATCGCTTCTAAAGATTTCCTAGGATGAAATGTTCCCACCTCAATCCTTTTTTGTTTCATTACAGACATCTATTATAAAAAATGTCCCAGTTTTTGATGACGAATATTGTACCTCTTTTTTGTGAACCCCTTTCATTTTCAGATTATAAACAAATAGCTCTCCTAAACAGACAATATGGGCCAAGTTGTTCCTTTAGGGGATTTTTTTAGACAGCTGCACAGCAAATAAGCAGTGTGAGGCTTATTTACACACAGTCATTGAAGCATCCATTCTACTGATTTATAGGACAGCAAAAGGTCTTTGAGACACAGACACAGCAATTTTGAACTGAAGTTAAAAAGAGGATTTTTTTTTCCTGCCCACCCCATAGCCCCAAAGGTATTTAAAAAAATCAATTGAAGGATTCTTTTGCCAGAACAGATAGATACTGTACAGCCCTACAACCTGGATAATATTGATCTCAGATGCTGAGTCTCCATTTTTCATATCATAAAATGTATGTATCTGCTAAAGTCATAATAATACAGTATTATTACATTGTTTCTGTAAAAAGTAAAAAGTAGAACATGTAAACTTTTTTAATCTGAAATCTAAAGGCAATTCTGTGACTAATATTACCAAGGGTATTTGATAATGAAATGGGCTAATTGTTAATGCCCTTATTTATGGAGACCAAAGTGTGACATAATTTTTATAACCATTGAACATATCCTGATCCCACTGACACATTTTATTGATACTCAGCATTTCTTAATTTCATCTACCTTAATTAAAAAATAAATTACATTCTGCATATGTGATATAATTATGCAAGCTTTTATATGTAGATATTTCTAGGAACATTCTGTATCTTATAGTATGATCAAATCTTCAGGCCCTAGAAGTATCTATTTGTCTTTACTGTCTATAGGGGAAGGAAAGTTAGAGTTTAGACTCAGAAGTAGGTTATAAATTGGTTAGCATTACCCCCTCTCATCCCCCCAGGCATATCAGTGTAAGTAACTAAAAATGAAGGTATTTAAATTCAGTGTCCACTTTTGAAATTTGGGAAGCTTTATAGAAAAGGGCAGGAGAAAATTACCAAACCTTTTATTTTCAGTTTGCACCACAACCTGACGTAAATCAAACAGCAGTCCAATAAGTTATCAAATTAAATGATAACTTAATGGAATTTATTTTGCTTAGCATCCACATTGGTTTAAAATATATCTGTAACAAAGGGAGAATAACAAGAAGATTTCATACTATGTGGTGATATTAGTATTGCTAGTGTCAGTGATACTATTGTAATACCATTATTTCTGAGTTCCAAAGCATTATTTTTTTAATTGAAAAATGTTCAATTTATTGATTTATGTTCAAATGTTCAAATTATTGATTTATTTGAATTCTGGAAAACACCCTGGAATTGACACACTCGTGGATTTTGGCCCATTTAGTCTATGCAAAAAAGTAGAGTACTCTCATAATTTATGGTCTCTTTACCAAGTCAGGCTGATGAGCAGATCAAGGTCTACCACCTTGTCAAGAACTCACAAGAAAATGGAGAAGAGGCTGCCAGTGCCACCTGATTACATCTGTAGGAGCAGATCTGACTTTTCCTCTTTGGGTTTAGAGTCCTCCTTGTGCTGCTGCTGTGTTGAAGATGAGTGGGATAGGAAGCACAGCCCAAGAAAGAAAACTTGAGGGATGTTTTACGGCATAACAATTTCATTCTTTTGAAAAATAAAGATAATTGCTTTATTCCAGATCACAGAAGTGCCTGTAGCTTGGCTAAAGGCTGCAGGCAGGGAATTCTACATCCACCCTTCAGGTACTGAAGTTTTGATATATCTTGGATTATAAATATTTGGGCAAGGAATGGGTCAGTTATCTATGAGAGTACCTGATTCTTTCAATTAAATCTAAAGTCTATCTCTACCCCTTCCTCCTCCATACACACCCTCAACCCCTAATGTGCATGTACAAGGCCCTAAAGTTATACAAAATGAATCTTTATCATGGAATTTTGAAACTAGATTATCTGATTAACAGACATCCTTTAGAATTTTAAATCAATAATGTGACTGTTTACTTCTGAAAAAGTATTTTGTCGTTGTTATTGAAAACAAATTCTAAGGATTAAAAATCATTCACATCATTCTCAAATAATGAGTATGCAATTTTATCATTCCACCTTGTAGAGTTTTAAAAATGATTCATACAAAGATGATAGAGTTGTCTTACTATCTTCGCTCCCCTATTCAGAAAATATCTTAATTTACAAGCCTGTTGGATGTGACAAGCAGTTTGTGTTAGTGCACTAGCAATATTATTATAAATGTAACTTAAAGGAAAAATTCAGAAATGTCTCCTAAATTGACTTTGGGATGTCTTTTGAAGGAATAGTCCTGCAATTTCCAGATCATTCAATTCAGATGCATTACTGGAATGCAGTATGATAAATGGTACATTTTCTCTTGATTTATTATTCAAAGGCAGAAAAAATAAATGTTTAAATTTTCTTCTAAAGACTAAAGACACAAGCTTGTCTTAGAAGGGAAAAAACCTAAACAACACTATTATATTTTATGAGCATAGATTCCTTCAATGACCTTCATACCACACACTTTCCAACTTCCCACATGGCCATTCTCAAATCAGGTATCAAAGAGAAAATATTTTAGGAAATTTAAATACTGTTTGGCTAAGATGTGATAAAGGAGCAGGGTTTCCCTAAGTAGACTTATTTTTAAGACTCTCAGAGCTGACAGATCAACACTGCTATTTATGCATTAATCTAGATCAGGTTAAAATGCATAAATGACATTTATGAGTAGTCAGCTGTGGTGATGTCAAGGTTCTTCACAATAAAGTTCTTGAGATTTTAAATCCAAACATCAGAGTTTCTCAGAATTTAATTCAAACAATTGAAATATTCTATACCAATAAAGCTCAGTTTTCTCACTGAAAATACAGTAGTTTGTGCTATGTAGCTGTCTTTTTCTCCAGTGAAAGGAAGAGTCTTTTTTTCCTTTGAAAAATCATTGAAATGTACTTTAATATTATTCTGAGAGAAATTAAATTACTTTTAACAAATAACTGAATACTTTTTTCTCTCTACCTCACTGTACTATCCTTGTCGTACTTTTCATCCTCTTTTGAGTTAAATCAGTTACCTCTGGCTAGTCAAATGTAATGAGAAAGGTAGTAAAAGACATAGAAACATAAATTACTATGTTATTCAAATGTGTTTGCTCACATATGTGCCAGTCTTGGTATGGACATTGATGTATGGTCAGCTACTGCAGTTATTTCTCCAAAGACTCCTAATTCAGTGGTTGCTCACAGAGTGTGTGAAGACTTAGTTCCAATCAAAGTCTAAATCGGAGAATAAACCCTTTATTATTTCCTTCCTTTCAATCTTTCTCCCTGAAAGCCAACTTTGAGTGACGGTGTTGCATAATTGTCAGATATTATTCCCACAAAATACCCTTAAGAGTATTAAAACTCCCTTGCAAAATGATATTTAAGAAATTCTTAAAGGGAGGTCAAATAAACAACTGCAAAGAGCGTTGAATCAGCTTCAATGTGAAAACAACACTTATAAATTAGTGAAGTGCTCAGCAGTACTAAGCCACTGCTATCTAGTACTTCATCTTGATACCACTGGGGCAAGATAATGATATCTATATCTACAGTAAATTTATGCTTTAGTCTCAGTCAAGCATATGATAGCATTGTTCAAATAAATTTGCTAGAATAAAATGCTGACTCTACTCATTAGTTTTTATTTCAGCTTGTCTCAAAGAGCCTTCTCCTTCAAGAAGGACCTTGCACAAACATGAGGAAAGGGACCAAAGGATTTTTCTGCCCTGCTCTGATTCTGCTCAGTCCTTCCCTGGGTATAACACCTGTAGGGCCTTTGGGAGAATCTGGTGGTATGTGGAGGAATAGCTTCTCCAAAAACCTCGAGTTTTCCTCCAACCATCTCCTGCACCCCTCACAGGCTCTGCACACCAGGATGCACAAGCAGTCCAGGACTGGCTGTGAACTCATCCCAACAGAATTTATTGTTACCAGGATTGAGGCCTTTGTGAGGAAGTTTCAATTTGGAATATGTAGCAAATTCCATCCACTAAATAAAGTGATAGACATATATGTTGTAACAATTATTGGAATAGCAAACCCCTTTATTTTTTTCCCAGGTAGAGGAAAATGTTGGATGATAAAGTAAAACACGAAAAAATGCACAGATTCAGGTTAGATATTCAAAATAAACTGCTGACTTGCCTCCACTTTGAACTGTAAAGAGGAAATCATCTGTGGGCAAAGGTTTCCAGCAGCACACACAGACATCCACAGTTAAAGAAATAAGTGTTTTCAAATCAATATTAAAGAAAAGAAAGAGATACTATTGATCAAATTTACAGATTACCAAATTTAGGGGAAGGGTAGAAAGAAAAGGAGGGTCATCATTGTGGATTATTTTTTTGTCTACCTGTAAGTTACTGTAGTTAAACATGAAGCCACCTTTGTCAGTTCTGAGAAGTACTTTGACCTGCAAAGGACTTTCAAAGGATTTATCTGATACAGCAGATGGTAGCCCTCTGATCTGATTCTTTGTCCTTGGCCAACTAAACAGCAAAATATCAAGTAAAGACCTTCATTTTACCACTATATTTAGTAAAGTGAAGCCCCTCCTGGTTTATTGTAATAAGGACAAGCGGAAGAAAGCTGCAATGCACACCTCAGCAGACATTTTCATACCTCAAGCTACAGAAATCCAAACATTTTTAAGTGTTTCATTTGAATGAATGTAAACTCGGTAAATTTTCAGCACAATGTATTTTTGATAATCAAACTTTATTCTGGGATTTTTTTTTTTTTACATGGAGTATTTCATAGTTGTATATAGTATAAGATGCTAAACCTGTTGTTCAGTAACAGGACCTATGGGAACAGTTCCAAACAGCATCAGGCAAGCTTTAATATTATGGAACATTTCTTTACCAAGGTGATGGTCAAACACTGGAACAGTCCTCCTAGAAAGGCACCCAAGCCTGTCAGTGTTTAAGAGACATTTGGACAATGCTTTTAGTAACAACATGAATTAACTTTGCTAGCCCTGAAGTAGTCAGACAAATGGACTAGATGATCACTGTACATTCTTTCAAAATTTAAATATTCTATTCTGTTATAATCAACTAGTCCCTGTATTACCTTTGAAAACAATTTCTTCTTGTTTTCTTAATTATTACATTAATTATATCAATAACAATATACAGACATTTCACTGTGCAAAAGATAACAGCACACATTTTTGCTAATTTGTCCCTCATTAAAACAAATTTTTTTTTGCTTTATAACCAGAAATCTAGGTAAGAAAATATTGTGTTATTTATTCATAAACTAAATTATCAATGCTACTAAAAAAATGAAACATTTAATGCAAGTGTAATTCTAGAAACCATTTTGCTATGATACTTATACTATTTTTATGCTTTAAAAAGCATATAAAAAGCTGAAAGGACTTTTGTGTCGCTGCGTTCTGAAACATCTTATGACATTGTAGAATCATAAAGTCATTGCAACTGGAAAGGACCTCAGGCGGTCCCTGGTGCAACCTCCTGCTCACAGCAGGGTCAGCTATTGGGTCAGAACAGGTTGGTCCAGTTGGGGCTTAAAAGCCCTCAAGTTCAGAGACTGCACAATGTGGGCAGTCTTTGCCACAGTCTGACTGTTCTTGTGGGGAAAATCTTCTCCATCCAACCTGTACTGAATTTTGAAATGACACTGTTTGTCGCCTGTCCTGGTACCATGTACTGCTCTAGACTGCCTGGATCCTTCTCCTTGTCACTTTCTTGAGGTTTTGGTTCAAGGTGTTCAGTGTTGTGTTGCAATGAAACATTCTTGTATTTTACACATAAAAAGTAGTCACTTTCCTGAAATACTAGAGAGCCCTTCCATCAGCAATCATTTTAGCATCATATGCGCTGATTTTCAGTACAGGTTTTGGTGGCACTATCCATAATATCTATAAACAATCATGTCAATTCAATACAAAACACTTCATAGCTAAGCATTGGCAGAGCTATCTGGATAGTTTAATAAAGGAAAAGTTGTGGCATGACCTGATAACAGGAGGACAAAATATGGATATCTTCTTCAATCCAGCAGAGCACAACAAAAGCCCAAGGATGAGTGTTGAAACCATGCTAATTCAGGCCAGAAATAAAGTGTACACTTTTAACACTGAAGGTAAATAACGTTTCAAATAACCTGCCGTAGGTCATAGCATATTCTTCTGAAAATTTTAAACAAGACTGATTTTTTTCTCCCTTAAAATATATACACTTCAAACAGGAATTAAATCAGGAGCATCCTGTGGCTTGTGTTAAGCAGGGGGTCAGACTAGATGATCACAATGGTCCCTTCTGGCCTTGACATCTATGAATCTAAATGGAGCACAGCACCAGGAGAACTCAAATCCCCTCACAGATTTAATAAAAGCCAAGAGCACATGACTGACCCAGAGGCAATTTTGAGAGTTGCCAGCATGACTGACTGCTGATAGCGTAGGGCTCTGCCAAGTGGCAAGACACAGGCACTGGCAGGACATATCTCACAACCTGACATCTGGGATTCCAGGTAGGTGTGTGCATCACATGCAGCTCTAGCTAACAACTAGGGAAGAGGAAAGCATTAAATCATTAGGAAACTGATTTTTTAAAATAAACAAATAGAAGAAAATTCAGCTTGCTTTAATTTTATTTCTTCCCAAGTTAAATAAAAGGATTTATTAATTAAGGATTGCAGCTTTTTTTTTTTTACTTATTGTCATGGCGTCATGGCGTCACCCTAGACATCAAATAAGCCTCATTTGCTCACTCCCTTGTGTTTGATGGGCAGAGAATGAGAAGAGTAAAAGTGAACACAATTAAAGCAGAATAATTCTAAATAAATATCGAGTAGTTATGAACAATACTTAACAAATTTATTCATATTCTAATGCTGGTTTGTTTTGTTTTTTTTAGCTGAAAACCTTATTAATAACTCTGCAACAAAAACCATAAAGGAAGAAGACCTAACTATAGCTGATAGAGTGTCTGAGCCTGGATTTTTCATTTCCATATCTCTGTACGCAATGCATGAGTCAATTTTATTGCTTAATAGTTACTTTTTTTGGGTTTTTGACCAAGTCTATTCATTTCTTGCATGCTGGAAACTCTTCACCAATTTCCACATTTTATCTCTCACTTACAATGAGATAATTTCCAGAAACAGAGGATGAGACTGATTTCATCTAAATTTAAAAGTACCCAGCATAAATGTCTGGGTTTTGGTTTACTCATCCTAGTCTCCCTCAGAAATCAGTAAAGAGAAATTAGCACTTTTGAAGTGTGATTTGTCTTGTCTGCTGTAAATGTATATTTGAGAATGAGAATAATTTTTTAGATTAGTACTCTTGAGTCTGGAAAACTAGCAACAGAAAGAAAGGATGTGAAATGCAAAAGCACTACAAAATCATGAATGGCCTGCAAAAAGGTGAAATGAGATAATTTTTTTAGTGTTTCTAAAATATTTCAAAAAATAGAAATAGACCACATTAAACAAAGATGATTGTTGCTTCATTAAATTAACAACACAGAAAATGAACAAACGGAAGTGGAAAAAAATAGATCTTTAGACCTCCATGCCAAAGGACTATGTGGCTGCTTAAAGAGCGTATGGATATTAAAAGAAGGCTCTACAAGGAGATGCAAAATAAATAATTTGTAAATTACTAAAATCTCAAAATTACACACACAGGATGAAAACTCTTTGAGTTGAAATATTCAGAGACCAGAAAAGCAAACAGGAAAAGGGCCATGTATATGCTTACTCTTCCCTGAGGTAAGTGGATAACTGGTCAGCCTAAATATGGTACTGTTATACTTTGACAATAATGGATGGAATGGAGAGGGTTTGAGGGGAAGGTTAAAATTTACACTGCAGATGACTATGTTTGATCAGATGAAATCCAGAGAGTGATTTTGAAAACAAGATCAGCTCAGGTTTAAAATAGGTCATATGTAGGAGAAAAAGGAAAATCAGACAATAAGTTGCTGGATTTAGCATTTTTGTGGGCAAACCAACTTCCCATGACAATTCTGCTCGTACCTGGTTCCTACAGTCCGTTAATATAATCATAAGGCTATCTCCTTTTCATACACTTTTCTAGTTCTTGAAATCTGAGATTGGATGGATTTATCCCCCACATGATAAAAAAGACTGCTGAGGGTTACCCAGAACTGGTAGCTAAATCCCAGAAGGGTGAGGAGACAATCAGAAAGGCAAAAGTGAGAAAAATTATTTGCATAGCCCACCAGAGGGACCTGATTTTCTGTTATTTGCAAAAGGAGATCTATAAGAATAGACGCATCTGTTTTAGCTAACAAAAGATGAATTTCAGCTTCATTTCTGTCCTTTACAGTAAGGGTTAAAACTATTCTGTGTTAATATATTTTGTAGGGTAGGGGGTACATATCTGTACTCATCCATGCAGTCACTGAACAGAGAAACCAAGGTTTATTTCTACTGTCTTCCTGTTAAGATATTACTCTCCTCCACAACAGCATTAGATTAAAAACAAAAGTAATATGCTCATCCATGAATTTAAAAGACCAGTTCAGCAGATTAGGTCAATTACTATAAACCTTGACTATCTTTTTCAGATACCTAATATTGCACCCATAAAAACCTGCATGTTGTCTCCACTTTCCTCTGACTCCTGGATGTCTACCTGAGCCCTGCCAGATCTTGTAACCCAGCTTGACACATACATATCACCTCTTTGGCCTAAACTGACTACTCTAATGGAAGTCCTGGCAAGAAACAATACAGCCTTTGAGAGCAGAATAAGAAAACTGTGTTCAAAGGGCTCTGCAGAATTCCCAGCTCTCCCCATGGTCCATTGTCACAATGTTTCCTTGATTTCCTGGCAGACCAGGAAACAAATCTCAGCAAAGCCAGCAGCCATGTGTTGCTGGATGATTTGCTTCCTTCTTAACTTTCTCCCCCCTCTCTGAAACTGGTGTCAGATATATAATGAAGCTCAATATTGTCTGCAGGATCCAGAATAATGTATCCTATATTTATACTGCAGTGATACTGCCATATCAGCCAAGCTAAAAGATATCTCAGACAAATAATGCATGAGATTTTTGAACAGCTGAATTATAGTTTCCTTAAATCAAAAATTAAAATGAAGATAAAATGTGTGGCAACATTACTCAGATCAGATTTTTGGTATTGATTAAGTTGAATTTTTCATACCAGAGATTTGATACATTTAACCAAAGAAATGCTTAAAGCAAGTGATAAAAACAATCTTCCAGACTTTCTGCATATATTGAAACCAAATGTGAAATGAAAAAAACCCACCTTTATAGTATATTTTGATGGATAGATGACTATACCTACTGTAACAAGATTCAGTGTGTTTCAAAAATATTCAGCATCGCAGAATATAAAGAAGTAAATAGATCTTCAGGTAAAACCAGAGGTAAGTATTCTTCGACATTTTAGATTGAAATAGATAAAGATCATCAGGAAGGTTTTTTGATAAAATGTCTCCATTTATCAGGCAGTTTTATGGAATATATGAGACAATCTTTGGAAAATTATGGAATGCTGTAGACTACATAGAAGGATATTCTGCTGTAACAAATAGAACAACACTGTGAATAAAGATGGTGAATAATATCCTTTAGTGGTTTTTACTGACAACCAATGCATTCTAGGGCTTTTCTGTGTCTTATTCTGTTCATGGAGTTTGAGTGTTTAGTGATAAAGAAACTAACATATAGATTTATGAAGAAATTACAATGCTGATTTTTCTGATGACATTACCTCTCTCAGTTCTGTGTATTACTGATGGTACACAAAAGACTGACCAAAGAGTGAGCAAAACAAGACAATTAGGTGGTTTAATCAATGAAAGGAAGACAAAAATATGGTTATTAATGTCGCAAAAGGAACGTAATTTCAGAAAGAGAAATATTAAAAGAAGTAAGTCAGTTTTCCTATCAAGATTGGAGCCTTGCAATGAAAATGAAATTGCAGTAGAAATCCAGCAAAATGCTTCTACTTGCTCTTATAACCTTGAAAATATTTGGAAAAATAGCATGATTAGTATTGTCCCATAAAGTGATTTTACAAAACGGTCATTTTTATGAAATAAAGATTTTATAGAGATTTTAAGTCCTTGTTAGGAAAAAAGTATTAACTAATTCAAAAGATTTGATTGAAGGAGTTTATGAAAACCTATTCAGAAGCTCATTATACTGTTATTTCTAAGGTAGGAAACCAAAGTCATTAATCAACCATGAGGGAAGAATGAATACCAACATATTCAGGATAAGCTTTTAAGAGTAATATCAAGATGACCTTTATGTCAAGCAGTAATATGAACGTCATTCAGAAGTAGAAGATGAATGAGAGCTAAGAAAATGTAAGAGACAATAGGGAAAGAAGCCTAGTCCATCAACATGACACTAAAATCTCAAGATCATCATAAAAAATAATGAAATAAATTTCAGAAACCAGGATCCAGCCCATAAACCGGATGGTGCAGAAGAGAAAAGGAAAAGAGAAAATACTTTTCTTCACCAAAGATATTATAAAAGGTTTCAACTATTCAAGGAGAACTGAATAGTCCTTTTAGGTTTTATGATTATTTTCTCACTATTCAGAGTTCAACTCTGCCTGTAGTCCTTCCCCAGTATGTTGATTTTGCTTAAGAAATACTAATCAGCAAATTAGTTTTAAAAGAGCTAACTATGATACGAGACACTGTGAGGCTACACAAGGGATTTCTTCATGACCTCTACCAGTCAGGTCTAAGAAGCAGTGCAAAGTGTAATGAAGTGATGTTCTGAGTCAGCTTTTCTGTATTTCCCTTAGGGGGTTTGATCCAGTGGCAAAAATAGTCTGCCTGCTAACATCTAGGAGCACAGCAAAAGGGTCTTACCAGAAAAACTACATCAGAGCAAAAGTTCATTCTATGTATTGAAGGATCCTCTTTTTGTTACAAAATGCATCTATTTTTTTGTCCTATCATTTTCTAATAAATATATTCAAAATATTATCCAAAGTTAATATTTTACTATTTTGTGTTTGATTTTCATTTCAAGTAGTGTATTCATTATTCTGCATTTGCTCAACATCAATATTTGAATAGTCAGTCAGAGATACATGCTAAAGCCATGGCAAATCAAGCCTGGCTGTTGTTATATATCTATTTAAATTTGACCTTCGACTGCTCTCTCTGATCAACCTGTGTCTTAGTTGTTCTTCAACTAATGGATTTTTAACACCATTTTTGAAGTGTGGAATGTGCATCAGCATCTTTTACATTCACTCTCTTTAAAAGACAGAAGGAAAATATCTGGCAAAAAATGCCTAAATGGATTCAGCTGTGCAAACACAACCTATTTGTTTGCACAGGCAAGACTGAATAACAGCTAATTTTAAATATGTCAGATCCTCCAGCTTAATTGAAATTAGTAAGTATACATATGAAGGGCAGCAGATCTCTAGTTTATTGTTAGAGGTTTTTTTGTTCCTGTAAGTTCTAGTTAGTGAAAGCTGATTAAATCTTCATATTTGACTAGAAAGGGTTCCTTTTTTCTGACCTTATTTTTTCTGAACTTCTTTATATTTGCGACAAGTATTTTGGGTGCTCCTTTTAAGCCTCTAAACAGATACAGAAAAATACATTGAGTATAAGGAGGAAGGAAATTCATTGTAAGGTTGCTATATCTCTCTTTAGCACCTTTGAAAAGAAGAGTATGAATTTCCACAAAAAAAAAATTTCACGTGATGTCATGTCTTCTTTTCAACTTAATAGAAACATAGTGTAGTATGATATAATATCATACTAAGTAGAGATGCATTTATATTGCATTGCCTTTCATCCAAACAGCTAGAAACATTGTGAGGGAATCTCTGCTCTCTACATAGACGTTAAAGCATTTCTTTTCCCCATGAATCTTTTCTTCCTGCCTGCTGCCCATCTATTATCACTACAGGTTAGTTTCAAACCCTTCTAGGAATTTTTTACATATAACTTCAAGCATTCCAAAAAATCTTCTGCAGTTCAATAGCAAAATTCTTGTGTGAGTTAAATGAATGATTGGTGGCTTGCAATGTTAGGCCACTGAAAATAAGAACTTGGCCACAATTCCTGGGCAACAAGTGAACACAAAGACAAATGGATACAGTCAGCCAATGGTTAACTACCAGAGGTTATTGAAAAAAGTCTGTTTTAAATGTGATGTGATGTTTTTGTGATCCTCTGTGAAATTCTGTGAAAAAAGTCCTTAATTCTGACAAGTCATAAAATCTTGAGGAGTTTTTATGGCATTTTTGGCATACAGTCCCTTGAATTATCTTTCTTGACTTTCATAGGTCAGAGTGCGAGCCAAACCTTTCATTCAAAAGTATATGTCTAACAGGATTTTCAGTCACACAAAACTCTCGTGAAAATTTATAATAGGAATCAAGTACCTTAAAATCAAGACATACAGATTTCAAGTCTATTAGCACACTGATAGCAGCTAATGAAAATCTGGAACATAGATCACAGAGTTTAAGGACAAGTGACCTGTTATACAATCTATTCTGATCTCCTACATTGCACAGACAATAACTTTTCACCCATTAATTTTCTGATCTCTGGATGAGCTACTGTTCTTCTTCTAAACAGACAAACAGCTTTAGTTTAAACTTTAGTGGCAGATCCTCTGTCTGAACTCCTTGTAGTATTTCCAGTAGTTAATCACAGTGACTGTCTCATTGATGTTGACTTCTGGCCTGAACTTACCTACTGCTCTCTGTCAGCCTCTGGATGCCAGCGTGCCTTTGCTTTGAGATAGCTCTGCACAGCAGTACTGTCATCATTTCTTGACTACTAAATCTCATCTTTGATAAATTAAATTAAATTAAATGGAGAGAGATGTCTCATGATACAAGGATTTATAAAAATAGGGATTTTTTTCCTACATTTGTTCTGACCTCCTTTAATAGAGGCCATTGAACCAATGATTTAATCAGTTTATGTGGCACAGAAATTGACCAAGTAACTTTGTACATAATATTCTCTTTCTATGCCAGAAATTACCTCAGCCACAACTGGGGAAAGTGCATACCAGGCCCACATGACCTATATTCTAGGTTACTAGACATTTGGACTTATATTTGGCTTAAAATGAGAAAAGCACATCAAAGGACTCTTAGGAACCAATTTTTACACATGATTATTCATTTCTCTCAACCAACTTCATTCATCTGCAAATTTCATTACAGTTTTATGTTTGCTTCCAGTAAAGTACTTGATTAGCACTGGGCCAAAGAGAGATTTTTCCTGATTGTCATCCAAACTTTATCAGTTGAAGATGCCCATATCCTTCACCAGCTGTTGCATGCAAATTAAAGCCTGGATTGTTTATATTGTCCAAGAATTTCTGCATTCAGGTGTAACAGTCAGGCCTCAAGGATAGGATACCATGCCAAACATTATGTACATCTTATATGGGTTGCAGTAATAAATCCTAGATATGAAGACAAGAATGTGTTCATATAAAAACAATCTTATAAAAATAATTATTAGCCTGGTTATAATGACAATAAAACTTATCATTCAAATAATCTGATTTTTACCTCCCTTTCTCCAAAATAATTTAGCCTAAGCTGATCTAAACAAACTTCCTGCTGTTCCCTATTTCCCTAATACTACGCTCAGCCTTTCACTTCTGCAGTAGATCCTAACCTTGATAAAAGGTTTCTGTCAAGAGCTGGAGTGAGGATGAGTCATCTCTAACACAAGTTCTTACAGCAAGAACTGTAGTACTGATGTTTTCATTTTAGATACTGAATCTGCTTCAGGTGATTTTCTATAATTTTTCAAAAATCACCTTAACCTATTCTTTTTCTGTTATCCCTAAATCCAATTTTATCCAGTTTCCAGGTTGGATTCCTTTGATAATCAGTGTGCAATCGATCATTTGTGACCAGCACTTAGAGGTTTGTGGCCTTTCCTATCATCATGTGCTTATACTTTCAAGGCCTTACAATCTTGTGTTTTGAGTGCCCATTGAAATCTTTTTCTTCAGCATCTTCCTTGTGTCTCTCAGTTCATGTAACCAATGTTTTATTAGCTCAGCACAGTACCACGTGTACAAGGAGCCATTAATAGCACAACTTACAAAAGCAGCAATGTGGACAATGTCCTCTGATAACTGCAGACTATCAGTATCAATCAGTTACAGAAATAATACTGGTACTTTTCTTTATTACATAAACATTGGCTGGAGTTGAATCCTCTAGAAATTAAACCCATAACATGGTTTAAAAAAATTTGTGTACAAAAAATCACAAAATCTGAAGTAGCTACTGAGCTGAAGTTTGTTGATTAACTTTACATCTGTGCAGCTCAAAGGAGAATTTTGCTCCAGGGAACTTGCTCAAAAAACTTTATTAGAGAAGTATGAATAGTGTAATTATAAAATAAACAATTCATCAATTAGAAAACTTTTGAGATACAAGTTAGATCAACATTTGTATTTTATGAATTTCTGAGTACCACACAACATGAGTAGGCTTATTAGATATCAAACATAGCATTACAACATATACTTACTATCATAAACCTGCAGTTGTTTTTGTTATCAACTCAGTGCCTTTGATGCAGAAAATACAACTTTTCATTAGGAAATTGTAGACAATATATTTTGATGACTTAATACCTTAATTAATTAACCTTAAAACCTTTGCTCTTTGCAGTGCAATTACTTCAGACTACCTGACAGAACCTTCTTGACATAACGGTTCACTGCAGGTAATGAAGGAAAAATTCACTCCTACATATTTGCAGTTGCTCTTGCATAGGTTCTCCCTGAAGAGAATTAGAGGACTCTTTAAGTTCTGTATGACTGGACTATCTGAAGATATCTGATTGTTCTGTGGGCTCTATATTAGATTTTTTGGAAAGCAAAAATTGTATAATCTAGGTCGTTATTGCTGTTGCACTTGTCCTTCTACAGAGTCAAAATGTATATATGACAGTAACACTAAAAATGTGAGTCTGACTTATCTGTCACAGGCTAGCTTCATCCTCTGATCACTGCATAATGCTTTCATGACTGAGACAGAAAGATTTCTTATGAGTGTGATACTTTGCTGAGACCCAAAACCCACTCTTGGTAGAGATCTGCACAATTCAATGGCCCTAATACTTTGCCAAAATGCTACAGTCCTCACAAAGGTCAATGAACAATGAAAATGGCAGAAAATTTTTCCCTGTTTGTTAACAATCAAATTTGATTTATTATCTCAGGAAAAACCTTTAAAGGCAAATTAAATTGTAGCTATATGTCTAATTGCAAATTCTGAAAAACACATTGTAGTTTGGATGTATGATATGCACTCATTTTAAGTGTCCAAAAGCCTTGAGCAGACAGGGTTAATGTATCTACCAAACACAATTAATCTAAAAAATCTGTTTGTTTTTCTCAGGGACAGTGATCTTTGCTTTGATAGCTACCTGCTGATGAACAACAAAATTAAATAGTTGTCTCTGTAACTTTTCCAAAAAAATTGGCAAAAACTTTAAAGAATCTTTAAATGAGTTTGTAAAAGAAAAAAATCACAGGAATTCACACATTGCATCCAAATTTGCCTTTCAAATGATCAAGAATCATTTGCAAAGAAAAAGATGAGTTTGACAGGGAACTGATAAGGATTTCCAGCAAGGTTGACTCAATCTTCAAGTCTCTCATAGCTTTATTAGGCAACTTTACTCATACAGAAGCAATTAATTGGAGCAAAACTAGCTGTGAAAAAGAATAAATGTTAACAGAGATAAAGTCATTAAGTTGACTTCAAAGTCAGTGGAGAGAAAAAGAGAGTTTTAGTGTGTGATTTATATGATCCTTTGATACTTAGTTGGTGTTGAGTAGAATTATAGCTTGGAATTGCCTGTTTTTCAATCTTGATTTAAAACGGACCCTAAAGTCATTGGTTTACAGGTGACTACCTACACTATGGACAACTACAACTGTTTGAATGACCCCTGCCACTTGTGTATTTGTGCCTTATTTTCTGCATATAAATTGAGTATAACTATGTTATTTTTACAGTTGTTTCCTTTTTCTAAGCCTGTACAGACCACAAGTTCTCAAAATAAGGTCTCATCTCATTTTAGATACAAATCAGGTTTTCAGTGTGGAACAGTTCAACCACTGCATTGTTCAAATATTTAATAAATTGATTTTAATAAATTATTTTCCTCACCCAAAATGGGATGGGTTTTTTTGTTTGTTTGTTTGTTTTTTTGCTGATAGTAACACAATTTCTCTTTAGTGGCACATATAAATGCAACTTGCCATGGTATCTCAGTGTCAAGACATACTTCATAACACTCATCTCATTTGCCAAGTGCATCAACTAGAACCACACCTTAAAGCAAAAAACTATATTTTTCAGTCATTTCATCCTCCTTGAGAATGCAGGTACGGTACTTTGCTATTAGCTGCTGTTGCCACCATAAAGAAGGTATGTGTAAATTAGCATGAAGACAAAACACTTGAGTGATTTTGGAGTCTGCATGATTTGCTGAGAACTTGTCTCCTCTTGATAAATACTCTCAGAAAGAAGAAGGTTGAAAATATAATAGAATCATAGAATATTTTAGCTCACCAGTGCCCAGAGAAGTAAATATGGACGTGAATATCTCTGATTCTCATTACTGCAGAGAATTTGAATTTCTGTCAGTTTGGGTTTTTTTTTTTAATTCTGATATCTCTCAAGTGGTAACATTTGAAAAATAATGCTAAAGGACAGGAAAGGATTAAAGAACACTAAATGTAAATCCCACTAGTCTTAAATTATCTCCGTTGTTCAACCTAATGGGAACTTCAAAGTGTTTTCCAAAACGTAGCTGGGTATGCAAGCACAACAAACCAAAGAGGAGCTAAGATTTCACCTTGTTCAAGGACACAACTGAAAATGAGCTACCATGCTACCATGTGGAGCTAGAAAATCATCTGGCTTGCTGTAAACAAGGGCTTGACACTGCAAAGCTAAAATCTCTAAGTGACTCTTCCATGAGGGGGCCTCAGTGTAGCTGTCTGGCTGATGTGTTGAGCAGGATGGCTTGGCACGGAAGAAGGATTTGCAGAAGGGTGTCCACCCACCAGAAAACATGAGTAACCACCCTGATGCTTCAGGATGACTGACTGCACGAGGGAAGTCATATGCCACACTGAGGTCTTAATTTGCTCTTTCAGGAGCGTTTTCATATATGAACAAGCCTTCTGACAGTAACTTTAGAACAAACACCTCTGTAATATCATCCAGTGAAATATCTGAAATGTCAGATGGAAGCTGAGAATGAAGTAGGAGTGAAAAAATGTCACTTAATGACAATTAAGCAAAATATTTGTTCTAACATCTCAGGAAAAATGCAATTTTTATACACAACTTTATATCAAATTATTTTGATAGTATTTTAATAATTCAAAATATTTCAACTTGAGAAATAATTAATTACATATGCTTGCATACAGTGTTCCCACACGTATTCTGTGGGCCTGGATATCTAAAATTTCCTGCCATAAACTGATGTGGACACCAGCAAGAGATGTGTCACAGCTACCAAACTAGAGGTATTGGTTTTTTCAATTAATTCTACAGTTAATATGAAAACTGAAATGAAAACCGAAAACTCTGCCTCTCCATTGACTGAATCACACTGAAGTAGAAGAAATGAGACATTTTAACTAAAATAACTTTTTCCACCCAAGAAAGCCCTCAGAAACCTAGAGCTTGTTTTTCCAAGACAAAATTAAATACATTATTACGTCTCAATTAAGTTTTAACATTTTAAATTACAGCTATTACTTTAAGTTTTAATTTCTACAAAGTCAAAACTTCATATAAATATTATAAAGCTATATGTGTTGGATCGTAAGCAGGAAAAACTTAAATTTTTTCAAACTTTTCTTTATTGAGAGTTACTTGTTGAATTTGAGAAAACTTTAAGAATGATCTCTTTTCTCTGCAACAAGCTTTTTTTGTCTATAGATGTAATGTGTTTTACTGTTCTTAATTTTAAAAAAATCAGAGATCTATAAATTAGTACCATGTAAATACAAAAAGTAAATTAAATCACAGTCTCTTCTTGACAGATTCATCAATATTTATTCTTTAATTCATAACCCAACTGAAATTTCATCCTAATTATTAGCAGGCAAATAATGAGCTTCTTTTATCATGCGATTATGTCATGATAGCTGAAGTGTATTCGAAGATTTGCACTTCTCATAAGCTTTCTAGTACTTGCCTTATACTTCACCTGGTCTGCACTGAACTCTTATATATAACTATTTTATCTGCTAAGTATTTTGCTTACACATTCTAATCTTTAAAACAAAGCAACCTCTCATTCTAGTCACAGTCTCCTAGCAACAAAGTTTACTTCCCTCGATTCTGAATGATGAAGAATTTATGGATACTTAAGCTTTTCTTATTTCAAGCAGTCTGACTTTTTTCCAAGAAAGGTTTTGTTTCTTTAAAATGCTATAAATCAACATGAGATCGCAAATAGGCAATTTTAAACATCTTTTGTTAAACAAAACGCCTTAACATGTTTATAATCCGAATCAAATTCAGTTGGGCCACATATATATTAAGCTTTTTATTTTCTGTATGCAATCCTGACAGTATCAGATAGCAATAGGATAAAGTTCCATTTTTAAAAGTGTAGGAAGAGTTTGCAGTTAATAGAGTAGCAAATTTCTCAAACTTAAATTCTCATCAACACACAGAAAGCAGCTTTCTTTTATTCACTGATGATTCTGCTCTATAAGAAACCTTAAAGTAGCAAACCTTTGTTCATAAAATTGTATTCACTACTCATCATAAGAGATTTGATTAAAGATTTGGCTTCTTTGTTCTGTAAGACTAATTATTAATGGCTCACAAACTACTTTCCTTCTGTCCTTTTGCCTTTGCATATGCTGAGTGCTCCCCAGTATAGAACATTACTTTGCTCCTTTCTCTAACTGGCCCTTGACCTTTGAGAAAACAGGTCAGAAATTCTCACCCATCTATCAGATCAAGTGTGTAAGAGATTTGAATTCTATTTATCTGGTCATCTTGAGGATACCAAATATCATTATACTCATGCTGTAAAATCCTTCTGTTTTCATACAGAAGGTGTATTTAACACATGGTAATCTCCTCTGCTAAAAGCAGAAAACTTCACAATGTTTTTGTTTATTAAGCATGAGCATATATATAAGGAGATGCAGAAAGACTGTGAGTGCCATTCTACCACTATTTTTTCTTCTTTATGTTCCCTCAAGTATGATTCTTTTGTGATTATTCTATTTTATTTCTTTTTTCTTCTGATTTAGTCTAAATCCAAACAGGTAGAGGTCTCAAAGATTTTAAGATGCAAAGGGCTGCTGAGGAGAGGAAAGATCCTTCAGATACTAAGCTTTTATAGTGTGCAAGATCACAGGAGAGAGAGAATACCAGGTTCCAATTTTCATTAGTCCCAACACTTAGATAAGTACTAATTATTATTAGAAGTTATCAGAGACTGTACTCTACTCTCAGGTCATTTTCCAGGCTCCCAAATAATTTTGGCAAGTTCATAGTATTTTAGGAGGTGTTTACTATTTTTTGGATTTTGTACCTATTTGATTTGGTTTTTTTTTCAGTTACTGAACAATTACTACAATGTCTTTTGCTCTTTGCCTAAATATTTCCCAGTCTCCCCTCTGGCTCAGATCATAATCTGCAAATTGTGGCAATCCACATACCAACATTAGGCAAGATAACACTTTTTTTCTACTGAAGTGAACTTTCAGAAGATATTTGATAATCTGGTAGCCTTCCTACATGGATTTGCTGAAGAAGAATTCAGTATGTTACAGCATGGTTGTCTGAGCCAATTTTCTAACACTTTAATTATTGCTATGGCCTTGTGTCTTGTAATGCAGTATTTTTGTATTACACTTCTGTCTATTGTTATGGCCTCTGTTGCTCACATAATCCTTGTGATGCTTGCCTTATTCTGTGAAATAATTCTGCAGGAGACTTTCCTGCAGCAGCTTTAGAGAAATGAAAACCAGTGTACCCTTCCTGACTTGTGTCATCTGAACAGAAGCTGACTGAAATGATTTCTGGTTTTATATTATTTTATGTATATAATGCTGAAAAAAATTTTCTTTTTATTTTTTTTTCAGTTTATCAATGTTAGAATGAACTTGGAGGATATTTACAGGCAGCTTATTACTTGAAAATTTAACTTGAGTCCTTTCCCTTTGTAAATTATGATCAGTTCTGTGTTAAGCTATTTAAAGAAAAGATTTTTCCATCACACCTTGACAATTTCTTGTTGAAATTATGAGGCAATCAATCTGACTGTAAAACTACTGACCCACCACTCTGGAAAGTCCATTACTTTATTGCTTGAAAAAGGTATGTTCTTAAGAATCTGGTAGAGTTAGATTAGATATTGGGAAGAAAGTCTTTACTGTGAGGGTGGTGAGGCACAAGAACAGGTTGCCCAGGAAATTTGTGCCATCCCTGGAAGTGTTCAAGGCTAAATTGGACATGGCTCTGAGTAACTTGGTATAGGAGAAAGCATCCTTGCCTCTAGCAGGTGGGCTGGACTAGACAATCTTTAAGGGTTCCCTCCAACCCAAACTATTCAATGATTCTATTATTAGTGTCTTTGTTCCTGGGTGGGTTGCAGCTTACATTTGCTTTTCAGAAGAATTCCTGAAGTCTATATTGTGTTCTGGAGAACAGTGAATATTCTACTCCTCCTTTTGGAGCCGATCCACTTGCAGCACAATTAATAGAAATGATGGGTCCAGAACTGCTGCCAACGACTCCGGCAGGTCCAGACCTCACATGAAAGACATGTTCTGCATTGGACACAGAGCAAATAAGTGGCAGACCACCTATGTATTTTTCATACCTTATTGGCCATTATCTGGAATTTCTGGATAGTATCTAGTGAGCCAATTCTCAAAGCAAGCAGGCAATAAAATGCATCTTATAGAAGATTGGAGGATATGGCAGTCCTGCAGAAAACAGAGTCTGATTCAATAGCCTAAGAATAAGTGGTTCAGTCAAGAAGGTAAAAAGATGATATCCATTGCCTAATTTCCTATGATTTATTTTTTGATGTTTTTTCCCAGAGAAAGATTTCTGGAAGTGAACTGATTGCACTATCTATGCCATCAGCTAGAGAGAGCAAAGCTTTAGGTGGTAATTGCTGTGATGAACTATAAAGTACTTCGGAATGAAACCATTGAATTGAATGATTTTACATACCTGAAATAAAAGTTTAGATTTCTTAGAAAATCGACTCACTCTTCAGACAAAGGCACAAATTATGCAGAATGTAAGGAGCATTCATACACAACCCTAATTCTCCGAGCCTGCCCATGACAGGGGGCTTGTAACTAGATGATTTTTGAGGTCCATTCCAACCCAAACCATTCTATGATTTTATGATACTATGATAACCTCTTTTGCTTTCTTAAAATTTCATCTGACCCTAGAGGAAAGTAAAGATATCTTTCTCCAGAGCCATCATATCAATGCCTGCAGGGCATCTTCTGTTTGGTGCTCACAGAGCAAACCTAAGGACTCTGCTCTGTCCAAAATGTGTCTGCACACATGCCCATCTGCCAATTGCACTGTATGTAGGGCACTACTGATGTTAAGGACATCTTAGATTCAGGTGGCTGCTTTACTTGAAAGCTTCTTTTATCCAGGTCTTTCATAATATTTGATATCTTTTTGTAAATTAACTGTTTGGTATGTCAGGATAGGGTAAAAATAAACAAATTCAGTTGCTGCTGTTAAAAATCTCTCTGCTTTGAATATCTAAATATTCATCAGACCCTAGAGAAAATAAGCATAAAAGTAAGAGGAGGAAAACCTGAAATTTTGCCATTGTTTTATTATTTTAGTTTTATAGTAAGTATTCAATGGACAATGACAGACAATAAGGCTTGCCTTCCTTTTCTAGGTAAATTCTTAATTGACACATTTTAGACTTGTGGTTCTTTTTCTCTCTTTCCGCTCATTTCTGACACTCAACTGTGCCAAGCTGAACAACAGTTCACTGAAAGGGCCTAAGAACCTCCCCTCACTTCATTCCTCAAGATATGGATATCTTGAGGTATCTTATCCTATGGGATAGGATATCTAAATGTTTAGGTCATTCTTGTGTGATAAGAGATATGGATTCAAACACTATTCATACTCTGCTGTAAATGTAAGGGATTTCAGGTTCCAGTGAGATTTTTTTTTTAAGTTCTCTATGTATCAGAAATTTTGAAAATACTTTCTGGCAGAGGCAAAGATTAAGGAAACAGAACAGTCCAAGGTAATTAAGTACAATGCAGGTGGTCATCTGGAGGAGAGATTCACCTGCATTCACCTTTCTTATGCTGCAGCTCTTCCTATTGTGTTCAACAGCTTCTACTCGCCAAGAAAGAGAAAAAATAGTCCCCTGAAGAAAAAAAAAACATGCTCACAATTCCTTACATGTCTTTTCTCTCTAAAATGCAGAAATTGCTTTTCCTCCAGTCCAAAACCTAGAGAATATCTGTCACAGCTTCAGCATCACAATCTGACCTTTTGCTGTCCTCTTCTGGCTCAGGCTTCTTCTGCCCATGTTTTCTATGTCCCTTAGTTCTACATAGCCCCCATGTGTTTAGATAATTTTCTGTTCTCTCACAGTTCTAATGATGCCTTGGTGGTACTGGAATTCTCAGTGGTACAAACAAACTTCTTATCAGTGGTAGGCCAAAATGGCATTTCTGTGATCCTTAGTTTCATCTTGACAGGGAGGACTATGAATCCATTGAATTTCATAGCAAAATTTTTATTCAGCCAAGATTTAACTGTTTATGAATGTTAGAAGGGTGAATACAACATAGTTTTCTTTTGTATCTTTTTATTCATTTAGACTCATCATTTTCCATATATACATAGCATTATAGAAACCATAGTTTTGTGAATATGCCTTTAACTAGTAGCTATGGTTCAGTTATCTTACATAAATTTTACAACTTAGTGAAACCTCACTGATAGCTCAGATCTGATTAAATCAAAGGCTATCTCACTGATTTAAGATTTTCTGTAAACGTAAAATGTATAAAAGAAAGATTCTTCTCTGTTCTATTAAATTTTATTATTAAAAAAGCTAATACATTTAACACACAGAAGTATTTTGTCAAATGTTTTATTATGTCCTTAAACCTTAAATATCTTCCTGCTTTCAAGAAATGAGAACAGATTATGCATTTAGGAGACTTCATAAGCAAAGCTTAAAATTCATTTAACAATAAAAAAACCTTTTTTCATATATTTTTCCCATGAGTTCTTTTTCTTTTTTTTTTTTTTCCACCCATTTACAGCTGAAATAATAGGAATCACTTTAAATGTATATAAAAGGAAACAAACCTAATGTGGGCTTCACTATGTAGGCTAGGATTCTTTCACAGATATTATTGTCATTCATTATCCAAAGGTCAACACTGAAAAAAGCAGCTCTGGCTGTAAAGAACAGGAAACAGGAACAGCAAAGCACAATTACACCTACAGCTGTATAATATAGTCAGAATATAGCTAGGCCATACCCCGTCAAAGTTAGCTGCACAAAGTTACTGTGATGCATTATTTCTCATTTTATAAGAGCCACTTTTGAGTGGCTATAAAATTTATCAGTGCAAAGTTCAGGAGCTTTCAAAGTGCAGGTCACTACTTTGTTGAGGAGATTAAGTAACTTTCCAAACTACTTTAAGTAATTTTCAATTAATTCATCTTCTTTCTGATGGCTCCAGAAAGGGCTGTGAAAAGCAGGATGTAATTGGGGATCACCGCCCAAGGCTTAAGTAAACAAATTCATTGCTTCAAGCAGTGACCTCTGACAACCAAGCTGGCCCTGGCTGAACTGAGTGGGTGCGAGGACAGCGCACACCTGGGACCCCAGTTCCACCTGGGACGGGACCACACCAGAGGGAGATGGTCATCCTTGAACAGAAACACTCACAATCAAATTCTTCTAGCTAGATAAAAAGAGAAATGCCTTTTCTTGTTGTTGTTGTTGTTGTTGTTGCTGTTGTTACTGTTGTTGCTTTTGTAGTGGCTTTAACTGAGATAGGATGGTCTTACCCAATTTTAGGATAAGAATATTCCAGTGTATTGTGAAAGACAGAAATGTTTAAAAGTGCAATATTAATATTGGCTGGATGGTCCCAGGAAAAGGTATCAACTCAATGATTGATTGGGGAAATCTTGATTTTGCATTCAGGTATAAAAATTTTGAAATCTGTTTTAGAATACCTAAGTTTCATTCTGCATGAAAGCCTGTGTATCTGAGATGAAAAGGCTCTATTAAGACAGAAATATGAGGATACAGTGAGGAGACTTGTTTGTTGGAAATATTATTTCTCCCCACCAAAAAATTACTTTGGTCAAGTTATTTTGTTCAAAATACATATTTTCCAAGAAGCAAAAACCAATATGATCGCTGTAATAGTCAAGCTCCCACACAAAATAACGTGACAAGACCACATTTCATAACAGTGTACTAGAAAGAGCTAGTGAGATGGCAGGACCTGAATGAGCTTAGGGCAGAGATAATGAATCAAGCTGAGAGTGAGGAAAGCCAGAGAACTGAACAATAAGTCCAAAGTGCAGTGTCTAATGCTTGATAGGATGGTAGCTAGGAACATTTATTTTGAAAGATTGCATGCTCAGGTAAAGAAGATAAACTCCAAGGAAGAGAATTGGAATTGAGCAAATTAATAAAGTTCTGGTTGTTTCCCTATCTGAATAAAAGAGAAAAGCCAAGATTGAATATTTTGAGAATTGCAGTTCTAAAACCAGAATAAAATCTGCAGAGATATCAGAAAGACAAACCAGCGAGTTTTCTGAGCAAATTGGCTTTCTTTAATCACTATGTAGTTCCAAAAGAAAAGCAAACAACTTCCAGAGACTATCGAACAGATGTGAAGAATGAAGCTGCAGTGCTGAATGGAGATTTGGTATTTCTTTTTCAGTTAAACCAAGAGCTGAAGAGGACTTTGTATTGTGTAGACAATTCTCAGGCAAACAGTAATTAGAAGTTACGTATCTGAATAGAGAGATCGAGGTATTTCATTTGAAAAGACCTGTGAATAATTGCTTTATCTCCTTCATTATCAGAGTGTGCTAGAATTCAGCTGTGTATTTCAGATGTATCAACTGGTTCACTGCATACCAAGTACAAGGGGATATAGAGCTAAAACACTAAGATTTAACTACTATACTGTGGGGAATGGTGGTAGTTTAAATTCCAGTGATAACCAGAGGACATTCCGACAGATGCTTAGTGTCTGTAATTAGTGTGGGAAGCAGACTCTAAGCAAGAGTCTTTAAAGTTTAAATCTCACAAGGGAAAGATAAAGACTTAAAATGAAGAGAAAAAATGTGAAAAAAGGAAGATCTTACCTGACAGTTTTTTAGTTGTTAATTGTAATTCTATCCTGGCTTCCAATGTTCACAATGGGATTTTTGGTATCATAGTTTTCCTGAGACAGACCTACATTTTTCATTCAGGCCTTGATTTCCATTGTATGATTGCATATAGTGAGCTCTTGAAAAGACATCCTGTGGTGCCTGCAAAGTTCTGTTCCTATTCTTTTCATGTTCTGCAGACCTCATGCACAGCATACCCCAGAAGAGAAAGTGGTCATTGTTCTATCTGGATGTAGTTTTAAGAACACCAAAACCACTTTTACAGGTGCCTCTGATAGTGACCTTAGTATCATCATTAAAGAGATATTGTTGATTATGATCAATTTATTACTGCTGACTTAATCTTAAAACCCTTCACAAGAAAGGGCCACCATACAAGACTCAAATAGCTTTCCTGTAATATTTTTTTATATTTATTCTTCAGGGAAAACATCTGATAGGGAAGGATTTTGGTTTCAACTGCACTCACCTCTTTAGTTGGCTGGTATGGGCTTATTGTCAGGAAACAACTCAGTGTCATTGCTGATGTGTTCCACTTACCAGATTCCCCAGCTCTGCCAGGCTCCACGACCTTGTCGTCCTTGCTATCTTCCTACTGGATATAATTTGAAACATTGGAGGTTTTTTTTTCTTAATGCACTATTCAAGGTTAGATTTTAGAACATGCTATGCAGATTTGTAATAGTAGATAGCTGCTTGATCATGAGTTCTGTCAATTAGCCATCTATGGTTCAAGAGGATTTTATTTAATTGAATACCATTAGTTTAGTATTTTGTAAGTATGGGAATATAATATTCATTTGCTCTACTCTGGAAGAAAAAATATATGCTCTTTACCATTTTTAACTTTCATTTTCAAATAGCTTCTCACAGGTTTTGACCACAATGCAGAGCTGTCATTTATGAAGTCCATTGCAGCAGACTTTATTTTTTCTTCTGCAGTTTTAGCAGTACCATTTGAAGGATTTTAAATATTAATTGAGCACAATGTGAAAGATACCACATTTTTTTAATACTGGTTTAAGTATTTATGATTAAATAGATCTTGGGGTGAAAAACAGAAAAACTATATGTAATAAGTAGAAGGTTTGTACAAGAAGGGAATGAACACGAGAATGATAAGTGTGCCAAATCAAGATCCAGTATTTCACTTTTACTCATTCTGACTCCAAAGATCTTAATCATTGCTGTGTGGCTTTGCTGCCCTTCTGAAGTCTATTCACACATCCTCTGCCATCTGCCACTAACCTTCTTTCCCAGCTGATGCCAAAAGTGCAACCCCAATGATTTCTTTACATGCGACCTGATTTTGATTCAGACTTTGCCTCAGGGTTGCTTTGTCTACTGTCATCTCTCCTGTTGTCAGACCTGACACAGGCTGAGTTTCTCCCAGAGGCTTGACAAGGAGTCACCTCAGCATCCTTGCAGACTTCCATTAGCTTCAAACCAGGTTTCCTTGTAGGACCTTCTTGTAGTTATGGGATATAAGCTAAAAGTTCTTCAAGAAAAATATTTAATCTCATTATGCTCTGAAATTTCATGTACAGAAGCCTCAAGGTGAAATAAAAATTACAGTCACACAGCAGTGCTCATTGATTGGTTGTTTCACACTTCAGTAATATTACCCTTTTTCATGACTACCATCTCCAAAAAATATGTGTTATCCTAATCTTTAAAGCAAGTTCAAGACAATGGCATAATATTAACTACATCTTCAAATGGTCGTCTGATCGTTCAAGAAATTTGTTTCCTCAGCAGAAATCCACCCTTTGATGACATTAGTTCACTGTAAACTGCTACACTCATGATGATATCAATTTTTTAGCAAAATTATAGGTTTTCCTGAAATTTGCATCAATGGATGCATCTCCAAATATATGTTTTTTGATACTGATTGGCAAATATCACTCTCTATAAGTAGTATCTTCAAAAACCTGTAAAGAGGAACTAAAATCATTCTGAAATTCTTTTTTGTTTCATTACTTTTTCATGCTCTCCTTCTACCTTCAGTTCTTTTCTTCTCGTCTTATTTTAAATTCTCCAAGCTGGAGTAGGAAATAAAGCCCATTCCATAGGTCTTCTATATGTTATTTTCTCACTCAGATTATGAAGGTCTTCCCTTCCCCCTGGAGGAGGGGAAAGGGATACAACAGATGGCTCTCTCCCTTTTTGACTATTTATTTGGTGAGGTCTGCATTTTCTTTTTGGAACTCCTTTCTGATGAGTTAGAAAAAAAAAAGCCTTATCTCTGCAGTATGTTTTACTTTCTGAAGTGGGTTTTCTCTCACAACCCCAGCTGTAGCACTCGTACCACTTTTCTCCTTACTCAGTTTTTAAAAGACAAATTTTTTTTTTTTTTTTTTGTGAAGTCAGCTTGGCTGCAGTGCTTATTCGCTCTTTCTTCATTTGCTGGCCATTTCTCATTACCTGTTTCTTTTGACACTATGGTGGAGGCATACACAGCACCCTATTTTAATTGAGACACTGCAGAACTAATAAAAAAATACATCACTAGACTGGAAACATTCTAATACTAGCTTTCATTAACAAGCAAATGAGACTAGTCACAGGATTCATGGATGAAAACCAAGATGCAATATAAAAAAAACAATGTGGAATCATTACCTATGGTCCCTCAATGTCATGAACAGGCTATTGTTTGGCTCTCTTTTCAAAAAACCTGAGCATATAGCAAGAATAGTTATTTTTATCGCTTTTTTTTGTGCTTCAATAACCATTGATATTGCATCTGTATGCTACCAGATAACTCAAAATACAAATTTTATCCAGACTGAGGGCAGGGAAGGGCAGGAAGGAAGGCTTGCTGGCATTTCTTCAAATGAGCACTGAAGCATACAATGCAGTATTTAAGCCCTTTTATTTTCAGGCATGTAGGAAAAGAGATAATGCATTGAAACTTATTCCAGGAGAAAGCCTGAGACTTCAAAGTCAGTACAGCAACATCTTTTGAGCAAAACTGACCATATAGAATGAGTTTAAATTGGCTTCTTACTTTGCTTCATGGGATTTTCTTTTGATCTCATACCATAAGACCTAAAGACAGATTTATTCTATGATCACACTGGAGCCTAAATCCATTGACTAGTAAAGAGTTTTCAGGGATGCTCCTCGTTCCAAGTAACCCCTAATCTCTTGAGAATAACATAAAGAATTAATTTTCTGGATATTTTTTTTCTGGGGAGAAGTCTTGCAAATTATCCTAGCAAGATTGCCTTCTGGCTGTGCTGAGACATTACTCATGCAAACCATTTAGTATATTTTTCCTTCAGTATACCTTGCTTCCTTTTAGCTCCAGCCAGTACTCAGGGACCAATTGAATGTGCAATAGAAACCTTCATCTTGTTATCTTTTTATTTGATTTTATTCAATGAAAACATTATTGACAAGTCATCTTTTTCTGAGAAATTTCTATAAAGAAGAAATTTCTGTAAAGTTTTGAAAGCAACCTGCTTTCCAGCAGAAGAACAGTAAAATGTAAAAGAGTTGCAGCAATGTTTTTCCTAAAGAATTTTTCCTCTGACTGTCAAGAAAGAAAGGTTGCAAAGACAATCTTTTCTTAAACATACAGATTTTGGTGATGTTAGCCAAAGAAAGGTTTATGCCTTTCCAGGAAGACTCTGTGATCACTGCTGAAGACACAGGGAGAGGTCAGAATGAAAATTCGAAACAAAAATAAACCTTTTTATACCAATCATTTTTCCCAGAAAAACAAGATTTTTCTCTCTCTCTCTGAAATTGAACTACGTTTGAAAGTCTCAGAAATTGTTGCAGGAGCTGTCATATTCCAGTAATTTCTAACAAGAGCTCCATTTACTAGGTAGTAATGCAGTTTAAGCTCAATATCAAAATCAGAGGCCAAAAGAAGATCCTGCTGTTGCAAATTGTCATGGGAACATTCAATAGTATCTTCAAAGTCTAAGGGGCACATTTTCAGTGGAAGTCTGCAAATGACAAACTCAGAGGAGCTTGTTAGAGAAAAAAAAGAAAACCTATAGTCAAAGACAGTAAGTTTTTAAGGAGATTTCAGACTTTAAGTAAATAAATAAATGTATAGTTTGATTTGGAGGTTTTAACATCTTTAATTTTGCATTTAAAAAAAAGATGTTATTGGTATAATATTCTGATGGCTTAGTGAGAAACAGGAAAAAATACTGGATCAATTATAATAAAAAGGAAAAAAATACCAAATATTTTAATTTCTGCTAATGTAAAAGTTCATTGTGTTATTTGGGAAAGTAGCTCAGGGAAAGCAGATTGACAGAAGTGCTCTTGAACTCTTATTGCTGTAAGCATCTTCCTGTTCTTCAATTTGGTTTTTAATATGTTTCAGGCACAAGAGATCATCCTTCTTGTAGAATTGATCTTCTGTTTTTCAGCAGGTTTTATTTTTCACTTAAGAATAGCTAGGCACTGTTTAAGCAGTAAACGACTATCAATAGGGTTCTACATACTTCTGACATTACTCTGTGCATAAAGTGCAGAAATTGCATACCTTATAAATGGCACACAGGTTTTGGTAAGTGAAGTTTTCTTTCCTCGAGTTGTAATAAAAAAGGTTCTTGAGGTTTTTCCATCAGAAGGTTTTTTATTTTCAAAGCTGTTTTAATTGGCAAAATGTTGTCTATTCCACCCAGAACCCATCTTCTTTTGTCTTTCTTTGTTCAGCTTTTCTACTTCCACCACGTTTCTTTTTGAAAATCTCTATTTCTGATTGTAGTTTTTCTTACTTATCTGTTATCTTACTTGCTTTAGATTGAGCGCTCATCTCTTCATTCCAGAAAAGTTCCTGCCTGAAACAACTACACACACAAAAGGAGGAGGGAATTTATTATGGGAACTTGGAATACTTCCATCATATTCAGAATAGGGATTCCCACCTCATCTGTTAAAACATAATTACCTCATTTCAGACAGTATGCCTCATTTTTTGTCTAGCTTGTTATCGATGTTTTTAAAATTTTATTAAAATGTCCCTGAGCAGGTTATTTTTATTATCTTGCACTTTCTTTTTTCTTTATTTATTCAAATATCTCTGAGGGTGTTATTTTTATTACCTTGCAAATTTTTTTTGCTTTATTTACTATGGATTTTAAATTTTCATTTGAAGCACTAAGGTGCATCATAGTACAGAAGCATGCCTTGTTATAAGTGTGCACAAGTTTATTGACTGCAGCCATTTCAAGATCAGTGCCATTCTCATCTTGATTTGGTAGTCCAAGTGCATTTTATTGTATTTATGATACTATAAAAAATAGTATTTTCTCAGTTTATTATGAAACCCACACAATAGCATAGAGAAAAGAAAGGAGCTCAACCAAAACATTCCTCTACAATTTAAGCCTCTGCCCCCCATTCTGTTGTGGGATACCTACCTTTGTGTCTGCTCTGATCAATTTGTGTGGCTTCACAATAATGAGGTCAGCAATCTCTAAGGTGTGGAATTTCTGGTAATACCAAAGAACTTCAGAGACTTGAGGGAAAAAATAAACAAAACGGTATCTGAGATAGTGTTGTTCACATTAAAATATGCAACAGTCATCAGGTAATTTATGTTTTCTTTCTTTCTTCACTTCAGACTGCATCGTGCACAGAAACAAATGAAGTGTTTCTCCATTAGAACTGGACACAAATACCTGTAGCCTTTTACAAAAATCACCGTGCTACAAGTCTTCCCTCAGTACTTTTATTTTCAGTTGAGCAATGTTCTCTCCTCAGAAGGTCAGCTTCAGCTCCTACTCCTAGGGGAGTTATTCTTGTCACATGAATGCTTATGCTTTGTTAACTTTTGTACTGACTCTTGAAAGGCAATTGCAGGCAGTGCAAAACAAAGCTCTGATTAACATAGTTGTTATGATTTGAGCCAAGAAGGCCTGCTGGAAATTTTCCCCTTTCATTTTTGTTCGCTTTTGGACTGTGTTCTTAGGAAAAACAATCACCATTCCCAGTGAGCTTAGATGATACCTATATATAACACTTCTGTCAAACTGCTATATTGAGACTCACTTTAACTGCTTATGTAAGACAAATTATTGGACGCTAGCTGCAAGATAATAGGTCCTTTGAACAGACTAAAGCAATGCCCTCTAATTTTACTAAATAAAAACTCTGTGAAGGAGTGTTGATTAACTAGCTCTAAATGTCTTGTGACTAATCTTTCCAAGCACAACCACATCTGTAATATGCTTCATTAAAAATTATGAGGTTGAAAAAAAACTGATGAAAAATTTTAAAAGCCAAATATAAGAATTTGTCCTAAGAAAAAGCCATTTATCTCCTTTCCAGAAATAGAAGGCCAAAATACTAACCCCAGTCATCAATAAGGGTATCAATCCAATTCACTTGACATTTTTTAAATTATGAATGTGGTGAAAAGAAAGTATAGAAGTGTTTCAAAGAAAATTGATTAATTTAATGAAGAATTGCCTGAAATGTATAGATGTCTCAGTATTAATGCATGGTTGCTATCATGTACAACACTGGACTAAGATCGGATCTAAATAGACTGGGGCAGCAGTGTGTTTTCAAAGTGAAATTCATGCTCTCCTCTGGGTTCTCAAGGAGTGGTCTTTGGAGATCTTGAACTGTATCACCTTAGACAAAATTAAACTAGAAGAGGAGCTCCAGGAGAATGGCTGGTGCACTCTATCAACCAATGGTCGCTCAATCCATCAGGCCAAAGCAGAATTAGCCTGAAATAAAGATAGAAAAAAAAAACCAAAAACCCTCCCCTAAACAAAAAAAAAACCCATACAAACACCTTCACTGCCAATTATATTCCTTACAGATGGCGCATTCCAACTGGTCTGTCAGCACAGAGACAGTCATGTTCTTCTCCTCTTGGAACAGCAAGGTGCAATCCTTTCACAGGAGCCTGAAGGTATTTAGTACATCTTTCCAAATCTAAATGGGATGCATTTTAAACCATCCTTCAATATTGCATGTAGATTTTCTCTCACCATGCACAATGTCATAAATTAATTAATGAAGAAATTAATAAAAATGAGAAACAGTTTTAAGCCCAAATTAAAAAGTTTGACTGCTCAAGCTGACCATGAAACAATGAGATACCTGCATACCCTCTGCTTGTGTACTATTCAGGTAAACACTATGCTTGGGCATCAGCAAAAGAAGGCTGGGATTTTGTGGGGGTTTTAGCCATGACCTGGTAAAATTTAGTCATTATAGTACAAAATAAATGCATAAAAATAATCAGAAAAGGTGTATATAGCTGCATATACAGTTGTCCATTGACAGCCAACAGCTGAAACATGTTCTACCCCTCAGGAATAAAGAAGAAAATCACTCTCAATATTTTATACCCCAGGCAGCTTTTATTTTCAACTTTTGAACTCCTTTTTCATTGCTACCTCTGAGGAAAACCTTGCCTCATAGCAATGTAAGGTAAAAAGGGAATGGCAGCTTGAAACAAGAGATGATTGCCGCTTTTCATCATAAGTCTGCCAAGCTGACAGCCAGAAAACATTACCAGCTAAGAAATTGTCCTTGGAGAGGTGTTTTGGTCTCCTTCACCACAGGCACATGTGCTATCATTGTATTAGAATGCACTTAACTATTTTGATTTTTTAATGTGTTGTATTTGAGTTCAAGTGATATCCATGGACTCAGTGTACATCTTAAGAAATCTTATTTGTCTCTTCTGTCCTCCAGTCATTTTTATGAGTGAGCTGCTCATGTCACAGACATTCTTACAAAGCGTGAAATTTTCCACATGAAACCTGAAGTGAACTATTCCCATTATGGGCCTCCCAGATTCTTCCATACAAAAGAAACCTCATTTTCTCCTTTGGAGTTTATTATATAGTCTGTTTGCAAATTTTTTTCCTTAACCTACCATTAAAATCTTATACTGTAGGTATAATGCTTAAGGCAAGTAACTTCCTTAACAATAATGAACAACTACTTGAGAAAATTTTCATGTTTTCAAGGAGATCTAGAGAAAAAAAGTGCATTTACCCTACCAAGAGGAAAATTCTGTAGCATGCACAATATTGTAAAATAATAAAAACAGCCAGATAGAAACCCAAACAAAAATAAAGCAAAAAAAGCAAACAAGTCAGAAGGTAAGTAGCATTTTGTCAAGAGGCTGATTTAATTAGGTTCCTTAGAGGAACATGTTCCTGAGTAATTGTGTGAGTAAGGGGAATAGTCTCTCTCACACAGTCAATGTTTTCAAATTCCACAGTGACCTGACTCACATGAAATTTCGGGCCTGGCAAATCAGACTCAAAGTTTTATGTTTCAAGGTTGTATAAAGAAATAAGATTTCTCTATTCTTTTCTCTTCTTGAAAAACTTACCCCTTAATGAAATTCATGACTCAAGAGAAATTGTCTCTTTTTTTTATAAAAAAATTAACTTTGGTGATAAAAAATCAAACTTTGGTGATAAAGTCTGGTGGATATTAGCCATATGCAACATAAATTTTTCTCCCATATCACTGTTCTTAATCTCAGCAAAGATAAAACCCTCAACACAGAGCTTGCTGTTGCATCACAGAAGATGAGCTATCTAGCAGATATTACAGAGGACTGCATGCAGTATACATTTTGAGGAAGTATATTCAAAAAGAAAAAAAAAGACTGATTTTTCCTCTTAGTTTCATTTGAATAATCAAACTCTAAATTGGAGCACTTAAATGGAAGTCAAGGAACTTGGAGTGTGATGGAGGAAGCAGTAATCAGTTTGAAAAGATGTTGAATCTCTGATGAGTGTTGAATATGTCAGATTAAGTTATGTCCTAGAAAGGGAGGTTCCCTGAACAACTGCTAGTCACTTTAAATTATTCTGCATTTCAAACAGGAAATCATCCAATTAGACTAACAGCTGCAGAGATTGGAAAAAGCCTTGCATATTAGAAAATTAAAGAAAATGCAGCTGAGTACTATGGAAAGGAGCTAAGGTAAGTCATTTTCCCTCTTCATTTCTGTAATAAAACTTAATTTCAAGGACTTTTAGGATAAGGAAATGACTGCAAATATATTACATGTGATTAAAACAGGAAAAAGCATTTACCATGAATTATGCCAGATATTTTGTTTCTCATATATATGTTATGTTTGTCTTGAAATATCTCCTGTTTCTTTCAAAGTGGGTGGAGACTTCTGTAGTTCTTCTTGTCCTGGGTCCTTTCCAACATCACCACTATTATATTTCTAAGTGTTTTAAAGAACATACGCAACAATATTATATTGCAATTATTCTTTGGCTAAGAGTCATGTCCATTTGAACCCTTGGTCATAAAGACAGTCTGAGATTGCAAGCAACAAACTATATATGAAAAAGGAAAACATAGATGAGGTCAGAAAAAATGGTAACACAGAAGACAGAAATTAAATTCTACACAGTGAAAGAACTCAATCTCAGTAACAGACAGAATTCTGATGCCAGGGAAAATAGCATGATGAAAGAAAATAGTATTGAAAATACAGCATACTATTCAAACACCTTGAGAGTACTACGGTATCTGAGAAAATATATAAAACAAATATAATTTTACCTAGACACCTCCGTGTAGTTTCAGGATCAGTAGATGTGAGCCAGTCTGTATGTCAAAATTATCTTAACATTTAAAAAAGCAAAATGGATAGAGTCATGAAGCGTCAGTCACAAATTATAATTTTTTTTATTTGATTTTTCCCTATGAAAAATTGTGTTTTAAGTAAAAAAGAAGATTGAAAAAATTCATATGGTAAAGCTTTTTTTTTCCATAAAATTATTCTTTTACCATGATCCTCTCAGATACTTACAGATACTGCAGCTTTTGGTAGTGTACATCCCATGAGTGTCCTTCCAGAGACACGACTTATTTCTGAAGAAGTTGTTCCTGCAGGAATCTCAGATTAGATAAGGAAAAGGATTTTTTCAAACTGACCATGTACTGAATGTCAGGGCACATTCCCATGCTACATACACAATTCCTCACACAGGATTTTCGCCAAAGTATTATGCCTGGGGTCTCTGTCCCTTTGGTACACATGAAACGTCTTCTAACTTACCACAAGAGTTCACTGAAATCACAACTAAATCTCTAGCAGGCAGAAATACAGCCTTAAAGTGCTGTAATTCTTCTCAGCCTACTTTAAAATGCTCATTCCCCTGATGCCTGTTAAATGAGCCTCAAACTGTAATTAGGAAAAAGTCGAATAATTTTCCTTTATATGTAATTTCAGATTGCTTTCTGCTGAAGATCTTTAACTAATGTTAAAGCTTTGAATGTCTTAATAGGATCACAGACAAATTCGTCAGGAAGAATATGTTGAGGAAAGTGACTAATTTCTTATGCCAGTATACATCCACCTCACACCAAGATTTCACCAGCTCTGGAAAAATTAGATCTGAATTGCCACTGAAAAGATTGATTTTAGTTAAAACGTATAATTTCAGTAAGGAAGTGGAATTAAAGAAAATGCAGGAGACGCTTTCCTGCTTGCAGATGGGCAGAGGATTCAAAGATAAAACTGCCTATAAGGAATGAATTTTCCTGTCTTAATAATGCAATCAGTTAGGAGAAAAAAACCCTGTAAGCCACAAATGTGTTCAAAAAGTATCATTTAACTTTAAAAATGAAATGATGAGTATGTTTAAATTGTTGATGGAATCAAAGTTTCCAACTGTTTGAGCAGAAAGCCTGTTGCTTTTAGGTTACACAGAAGATGCTTGTTCTTGGAAAAATTAAAATTTGACTTAAAATTATAGGTTTAATATTCACCAATATAAAAAGAGCAATTATCTAATGTATTGGGACCAAAGAGTAGCCCAGCATTGCATTAGAATGCATCAAATGGGCAAATGCATGGAAATAACTCTGACTGCTGGTGAAATGCAAAAGTATGTGGAAAAAAACCTCCATGACTTTAATACTACAAAAGCATTGTGGCCAAATATTCCAGTCCAAAAAACATTGGAAAGTGTCTTTGGGATACAGGTGCCAAAGCACAACTGATCATTACACACAAGTCCTTGCAGCCTGTGCAAGTCCAGCGCTTGGCTTTGATGGACACTGATGTGTGCAACAGGCAGAGCAGAGCCCAGAGCTGTCCAGCTGCCTGTAACACTGCTGCTCTCATCCAGAAATTAAAAAAATAGGTTTTTAATCACACCCATAGAGCTGAATTTAGCCAGGAATTCTGTAAAATCCTGCACTTACCTACCGCCTTGTTTTAGACCTATATTCAGCATATGCTACCACAGGAAAATCCAGAGAAGGAGTCATTGTACATTACTTCTCACCTCCTCTAAGAGGCTGTTTCCTTTATTGCTTAATCAACATCACTTAATTTTACTGTAACACATTTAACATATGAAAGCACATTTAATGTATGGTAAAATTACGATACAAGACTCATTGAAAATCAGTGGGGATATTTTTTTTAAAAGCTTCTCAGTTACCTGAAGGAGTCTTTCTTGTGTGATAACTAGCTATCGATTTGAACTAGTAATGATAGCTTGTATGCTCAGTGTGCCCTGGTGTGGGGGCTTTTAGCTGTCTACTCATAAATTTTAAAACTGTTTCATAGATGGTTCCATCTAAGTAGCTCTTCTTAACCTGATTCTTTAAAGCAAATGAAGAGTAACTGCAACCATCGAATCTAACCTCACATGCACCAGCAGCGAAGATTTCCAAAGATGAGCTCCCAACTTCTTTTTAGGCATTGAATTTGAAAATACTAATGATTGTTGTGCTGCTTCAGAAATTGAGCATCTGGCTTTTAATAAGATGTTAATATAATGAATGTTACTTCCCGCATAGTTTTGAGAAATAAGTATTCCAAAACAGCTTCACTTCACTTTCATGTGCATATAGTTTATCTGGCAGATGCACAAGTGATTATGCAATAGAAATCTGTAATGCATTCTACATCACACCTTAGGGTTAAGAAACTTGAGCAACACAAAATTAGTGTGCTGCATACCATATGGTTAAAACACTAGTTAAACAGTATATTTAAAAATAAGAGATCTGTATATCAAAATAATTTGTAGCTTTTAATAACTCATCCATTAGGTGGAGAGTCCAGGAAGAAAAAAAATAATCAGACTAAAATTTAAAGCTTTAGTCAGCTATTGCTGAAAAATCAAAATCATTGGTAGTTAAAAAAAGGGGATTTTGCCTTCCATAGATAGCATCAAAGAGGAGTGTTTGGCTAGGAGGAAATCAGACAGAGGCAGATAACCAAAAAACTGATCAACTTAAAGTGCACAAATACATATGAGAAGGTTTGAGTTTCATTGTGGCCAAAGATTAGAATATCTCTCCTAGCAGCGCACAGAAAACTTTCATGGGAAAGCAGCAACGCTTGAAAAAACTTCAAATAGTGGTGGATGACGTTCTGACCATCTGTGTCCATTCTGGTGCCACAGCCTAAACAGCTAATGTGATCCTTGCATGCGTTAATTCTGCTACTGCTGGTGGCCAAGGGAATGAAATTTCTCATAAGCTGGTGGACTGGAGGACTCAGAGAAGAGCAACAAGGCTTATTAAAAGGTTGAACAAAGCCTTAAAAGGAAAAACCTGAGAAGCTGAGTCCAACAAGAAAAGCATAAATGGGTAATTAGATCACATTCTACAGGGAAGAGACACATAACTTCGGACTTTCCACTCTAGCAGAAAAAGTGAAGCTGAAAGTGTGAAAGCTGAAGATGGAAAAAATTAGATTGGAGTTCGAGGATATTACAAGAGTGAACAATTGAGTGTTTTGATTGGAATATATGTACAGATGTTCATTCTCTACAAATAATTGTAAATAATACACAAGACTTTATACAGCCGTGTATTTTATGGAGCTGGTAAGTCTTCTTAAGTAGTTCCCAATAATTATTCACATTTTTCTCTTTAGTTTCTATTTACCAGTTGACTAAGCCTATAATTATCTGTATGCCTCTGAAACTAGCTCCTGGTATGCACCAGAGAATGTATTATTGGTTTCCACAGAAGCATAATCAAATCATGAAAGCTCACAATAATCATCCTAAATTTTTAGGCTTGAATCAGTTCTTCAGTACCTTTAAAGAACCCCAAAACTAAGAGAGGACTACTCTAGAATTTACTCACTTGCAATGTTAGATTTTAAAGAAAATAGTCACTAATAAATTAGAGAAATTATTTTGCTGTTAGTATTAAAAGAGGAAACAACTCCAGTATGTTTACACTTGCAGTTCCTATGTGTTTTCAATTTTAAGTCATAGTTTCTAGACCTGCTTGACCATTTATCTCATTCTCTCTGATCTGCTCTGGCTTTCTTTGGCTTACATCAGACTACCTCATCTTCTCTTTTAATAGTTAGAAGACTACTCTCAAGGCCAGAAAGACCATTTACTTCCACCTTGTCCTGGACTCAGAAAAAAAGGTTACAATGCATTAATGTTCTGGTATGTTTCACCCTTTAAACCTACTGATTTTAATACTCCAAGGAAATCTTTGCATTAGATTTCAGAAATATCAGCCAAAATTTCATGCATACAGCGGCATTTCTAGCCTTTATCAATGATTCTGAAGTCAGTACACAAGCAAATAAGAATTTTTTTCTCCAAGATTTTATTACTGAAGATGTTATGTCAATTTTCTGCTGAATAGATGGTCTTTATCTGGTCCCCTTTTCTGTACATGAACATATTAAAAAAAAAAATAGATGAGAAAATTAGTAAGATAGAATCAATATAATTTTTTATATTGTTGTTTATATGTATTTGTCTACTTTGCTCATTATTTTCCACTGTTGTCAGAATTTTAGAGAAATCAAAACTTTTGAGTGTATTATACTGTATTACAGTATTTCTTGGTGATATAATATTTACACATACTCTTAGATGAGATACATTCAGTGGAACTTTATGCCATTATTAAACATTTCTGTTTATTTATTAAATAATTTAAAAACAGAATAATGTGAAGAGTTTTTTTACAATCAGTTCTCACATTCTTAACTAGAACTGACAAAATCCTGAATTTAAATGTTAAAATGAAAAGCTGGAAAATGCTGTTTTAAAAGATCAAGATCAAAATGTGAGCTTTTCAAAACAATCTTTATTAAAAAGTCATTTCAAGAAATAGTGACATTTCAATGACCTCAACACTGCACTTTTTAGTGAACTAACTATTCATTTCATTATTCATCTTTGTTTCCCAAGCCTATCCAGATAGATTGCTCATTCCTCTTGCATGGAAAAGAAATGACTTACTCATTTTTCCTGGTTGATGTTGCAATACATCTTTCCCTAAAAAAAGGTTGTAGGACTGACAGGAGCAAAAAAGGGAAAGATTAACTGTCATGAAGCTATACATTAATGCTTGAGATACATGAGAAGAAAAATTAATGTTTCCCTCTTCCCTGTGGGTCTTAAAGTGGTTAGTATTAAACAAGGTTGTTCGTAACAGTAGTAACTTTTTTCCCCCAATTATAAATTATTTCTGTTTTGAAGAGGAACACACAAGGCACAGAACCTTGCTGTTTCACAAGACATGGTCTTGCATAGAGCATATATTCACTGGGTCAGCTCAGAGAAACAGCTGAAACTAGGATACTATCCTATAGAATTGGTATTCCTTTTTTTTTCCCCCTCGACTTAATAGTCATTGGTGTTCTTTTCCATAGTTAACAATGATGTGAATTTAGTGGCTCAGTTTCTCAGAAAATATTGTGCTCCGTGTATTTTCTATCCAGATATAGTCTAAAGACCTTAATGTCACTTGGTTATTTGGATAACTGCAATTCTTAAAGAAATTACTGCTTTGTGGAAACCAAGAATATGATCAAGTAAATGCACACAAACCTCGCTGTGTCCCACAGACTAGTTTGAGGGAACTCTCTACTGGTCCAACATACATGATAGAATGGTTGATTAGTAGAAGAGAGAAGGGAAATTGGTCATGAGAAAAGGAACCATTTCACAGAGAAAAAGCATGATAAAAGACAAGAATAACTATAAAGACAAAAATAATTTTATTTACAGTCTTAACCTCCTAATACTGTAATTAACATTAACATTAGAATTAAAATTGATGGGGAAAATTTACTATTATACATATTATGATCATATTCTTACCCAAAATCCCAAAGCAAAATATCTGCTGCAATACAGAATAATGTGGAAGAGACAGGGGTTGACCTTGGATGGCTGTTAAATGCATACCAACCTTCTCCAACACTCTTTTTCCTCAACAAATACATTCAAAAGTTCAAGGGGACAACATAAGTACAGGGACATCACTTTGCAGTTACAGTCACAGACAAAATAGACTTGAATTAGGAAAGTTAATTAAATTTATTGCCAGTAAATTAGAGTAAGATAATGAGAAAAATAGAACAAATTTTAAAACACCTTTCACCCACACTCCCATCTTCTCAAGTTCAACTTCCTTTATTCCTGACTGTTCTATCTCTTACCATAAACTGTGCAAGGAGATATGGGATGGGGCTCATAGCCAGTCCATAACACATCATCTTTGCTGCTACTTCCACCTCACACTCTTCCCCTGCTCCAACACAGGATCCTTCCCACATGAGACAGTCCTCCAGGAATTTCTCGGTGTGATTCCTTCCCACAGGTTGCAGTTCTTCACAAACTGCTTCAGCATGGGGACTCCTATGCAGTGCAGTCCCTCAGGAAAACCTTCTCCAGCATGGGTCCCCACCATAGGATCCCAGAACCTGCCAGAACACTTGCTCCAGAATGGTCTCCTCTCTGCTTGGGTCCACCTGTACTGCTCCAGCCTTCTCCAGCATGAGCTTCCCACAGGGTCACAGCTTTCTCCAGGGTACATCCACCTGTGCCACTGTGGAATCCTTCAGAGACTGCAGGTGGATCTGTGCTCCCTCATGGGCTGCAGGGCCACAGATGCCACTCCATGGTCTGCACCCTGGGCTGCAGGAAAATCTCTGCTCCAGTGCCTGGAGCACCACCTCCCCCTCCTTCTGCACTGACACTGGCGTCTGCAGGGTTGTTTCTCTCACACATTCTTACTGCTCTCTCCCACCTACTGCTGTGCAGAATTTTTTTCCCATTCTTAAATCTACTATCCCAGTATCGCTCCCACCATCACCCGTGGGCTCAACCTTGGCCAGTGGCGGGTCTGTCTTGGAGCCAGCTGGCACTGGCTCAGTGGATACAGGAGCATCTTCTGGTGACTTCTTACAGGAAGTACCACTACTGATCCCCTGCTGCCAGAACCTGCCCACAAAAACCCAATGTACTGTGCAGACAGTAACAGTTATGTCTAAATATGTACACTTAAATATACTAATTTTCAACAGAATCATGTATTATATGTCCATAGCCCAGGACGTAGTATGTAATAAAAGGCTGTCTAAAGATTTCTCAAATGGTATTGAAGGTCTAGTGTAAAATTTCATCTACAGGGCAAAAAGACATTAATTTCATATCTCACAATAAGATGTTAGTGGAAGGTGTAATTCCCATAGGTCTGTGGCTGTGAGAAGGGTTAATACAGGAGCAAATCAAGCATGTGGGAAGAATCACAAGCAGTGTGAGTCAATGCCTGTGTGACACTGTCTGATCATCTAGACCATACAGTTCATCAGGAGTTCTGAGGGCACATGGATGTATAAAAAAAGCTTTTTACTAGCTAGCTTTCTCCTAGCTTGATTAGCTACTCTGAGGCCTTCATTTCATTACCAATAAACAAGGCATTTGCCTTCCAAAAATGCACTTCAAATGATCAAATACGTATTCTGATTATGAATGAGTTGAATGCAGATATGTTTGCAGATATATCTACAAGCATGCAGATATAATAGCTTAGTGGCACTTGGACAATATTGAATATAAATTATTATTTACATAATTATAGCATCCCTCATTACTGAAGAGAACTTTGAGGATTTTCTTAATCACACATAATCCATTTTCTTTTGGCACTTTTGGGCATTCAAGTAGTATGTTGTCAGTACTGTAGATGTTATGTAGTTAATTCTGTGTGGGAAAAAACACATTTCAGTTGATGAAAACAAATTTTAACTGTCATTTTCTCCTTTAAGATGGAGGGAGACTTGTAATTTAAAAAGTCATCAAAATATACCTGACAGACTCATATTAAAAAATCTTTGTTTACTCATTCTCCAAGTCTTCTAAAAAACTAATGCTGAAGCTGAAGCATTCAACTAATTTAAAATTAACCAAGATTTTTCACAGTTCTGCTCTTGGTTTTAGCACTCCTTTGCTCTTTCTTCTTTAGCTCAGGTTTTGCATAATAATATCAACATAGTGAAAGTAAACAATACAAATAGTACTATTAACATTCAAGGTATCTCCAGTCTAGACCCCTTTGCACTCAGCTGAATTTTCTCCAAAGGATTTAAAGGCTGCAAGGAAAAGATGTTCTTTAAATCTCATAGAGATGGGATATATTATTACAGAGATTAAGATTCAGAAAGAAGGCTTTAGCTTAGCAAATAAGATGAGCGTAAAATGTGGTCTTAAATCCAAGATACTAACTCTTAAAATATCTCTACTTTGAATGCAATTTGGTGACAATGATGTCTGCACTCTATCCAGCTTCTTCCTCAGGAGCTTATGGTGCCTTCTCATTTTGTTCTTCCAGTTAGGAACAATTACAGTTGAAATACATAGCAAAAATATTACAAATATTAGTGGGGCCAAAAAAACCCACTACATAGAGCACCAAGAGCATGACCAAGAAATTGTATCCACCCTCTCACAGACCAGCAGCATATCTACTGGGCCATAGAACCTTCCTCCTCATTCCTCTTTTTCAGACTCTGATGATGTGCTCCTGTCCCCACAGCAGCACAGTAACCACGGGGTGAATGACTTGTGTACCTTTACTCATTGGTGTAAATGTATTATACTAGGAAGCAACTAGGTTTTGCTAGATATTTTCCAAAAAACATGGATTGCTGTGTAAAAAGTTCAACTTAAAATATTATATTTAATCATAAAAAAAAAAAAGGGATTATACTTTCTCCAGAGGCTGTAAATCTATTCTTCTAGTACACTTTGTGAGACTGGACATTAACAAGGGATTAAAAAAAAGAATTGTGCTAGTGAGACCAGTCTCAGGCTTTTTTCTCGTCTCATACTTATTTTCTACTGTTCATTTATATTGTCCTTTTGAATTTTTTTAGCACTTTTAGTAATTTCTTGATCTCTGAATATAATGTTCTATGTTTTGGTATATAGGCAGAGTAACAGTATTTCATTAGCATTATTTCTGTAATAAATTTACATAATAAATAAGTTTACATAATAAATATATAAATAAAGAGATGCAAAAATCAAAAGATGCTTCATCTTGTTGGTCCTGTAAAGATGCAATTTTTAGAAGTTTGTATTTCGATTATTAGATAATGTACAAATAAAAAAAATCTAGAGTGGATGCTTTAATTAGCTTCACTTTTCTTAATTTTCACATACACAAAAATTTGAATCTGTGAGACATTCCAGATGTGAATTAAATGGTTATTTATTACTAATTTCTTACTAATTTCAGTTGTTATTATTTTGTTAAATTTAGTTAAGAAATGCAAGTTTTTTCTGTTTCCTGGGTGCAGCCAAGATCCAAACTAATTGATCAACTTTCACAACAGAATAGCGATGAAATTTGTGAATCAGTCCCCGTAGTTGATCATGAAGTTCATATCTGACAAATTGTTGAAGAAAAGATAACACAAAATCTTCAATCTATTTAAAAGATTCTTTTACAATCGTTATTTTAATCAAAACCTTTTATTTATGTTTCTTAACCAATCTTTCATCTTATCAATGGCAGTCAGCCTCAGTTTAATAATTTTAAGTTTCATATGAAGTTTAATAATTTTCTTAGTTTCACATTTATTTTAGATATTTTAAAATACCAATGCATATCAGATCTTGTTCTGCAAAAGCAATCCACAGCTAAGTGCTACCAGCCTACTAAACAATTTTACCACTGCGTTTCTATAAGAATTCAAATTTATTACGTCTTGCTTTAATAGACAGATGAGAGGAAGAAAATTATAAATTGTCTGACAGTTGCGTGATATTTAAATGCATATGCAACTCAATACATTACTCTTGAACTATTGGCTATTACTATTATGAAAAATGCAGGTGGAAGGATGAGAGGAAAAGCTTACACAGGCCAAATAAATGTGTGTTTCAGAATGGCAGCAATTTGACCTGACTGTATTGTATATTGATACAAAGCAAGAATAAAGAACTGTTTTCTCATTAATATGGGTTTTTAAACCTCAAAACACTTGAAGAGCTGTCAGCAAAAATGGGTAAGGCATTAACAAGAGCCAGAATTTCCATCACAAGGCTGAGGATAGGTCCTTCTACATGTACATTACCTCATGCTTGAGTGAAGTTTTGTTGAGCTTTGTCTTCTTAGAGTCTTATGTTCAAATAATTTAGTTGGATGAACTTATGCTTGCTTACTTTATGTAGCTGACTGACTCATAACTACTGCTTATATTAGCTGATTGCAAAATGGGAAAATCATGGCCTAATTTCAATTAAAAGACAGAGAACATTCTTTGAAAAAATGAATTTTAATTTCTTTTAAAAATGCATTATGCCTTCTGTCTCATTTGGAGCTGAATGGTCATTTTATCACCAGAAGGCTTTAGTACTGTATCACTGATATGTAAATAAGGAATTAGAGTCCGTGACAATGTTGTTTCTTAGACGGAATTTTTGATTTTACTCTTTAATAACAAGTTTAAGACTTTATTTCTTAAATCTAGGTATTTCACCTTATAAAGACTGGTACTGGTTGAGGGCACTAAAAAGCAATAATTCAAATGCCACAGTGTTATTTCAAATCACCAAGACCTTTAGTTTCCAATTCTTCACAGAGTGTGCAACTGCAACATTGCACATAGCAGACATCAAACTTTTCTTTTCATTGAATTCAGTGCTGAAAAGCCAGCTGATCTCAGCAGCAGGAGGTTAGGTATCATCTTTTCTCAGACAACTGGAGGAAACTGGATAGCTGGAAAGTCAGCCTTGCACTCTCACATGTAAGAATTTTCAAATTTCTTTAGTATTTCAACCATGCTAAAGTCTGTCTATCAGCATCTATACCATTATTTCATTTAACTAATGTGGCACTATTTCATTTCTTCTTCTGGCTTCAAGATTTATTGCTTTTATTTAGCTGAAAGCTGTACTTATTGCAGGATTTTGAAACCTGAAAAACATATCTTTTCATATTGTGCGGTCTCATTTCAGGTTTGTCTCATATTATAGGCCGAACTGATGCACCTCTATGCACAGGAGAGCTTCAGTGCTCTTACCAAAAGCAATTTTTTGTTCTGAGGGGCTAAAAGGTAGGTGCTGTAATTAATCATAGGGAAAGATCTAATTTTGCTATAGTTTTATTTAGTTGTACTTAAAGGACTAAAATTTTACTGTCTAGGATTTTAGAAAAAGGGAACATCATCAATGTCAATTTTATTAATCAAAGGTATTAAACATGACAGCTGAACACAATTAAAATTCTTTGTTCCCAAACAAAATTGATTTCCAAGAAACTGAAGATTAAAATACCAGCAATTAGCTGAAGATTCTCCTCAAGACCTGTTTTTATGAGTCCAGGATGTAAACTTTGAGCCATTAAATTATTTGGAGTTCACCATATTAGATTCAGAATGTGTCCAGTTATTCACACACATTGTAAACTATTACATCCTTCTTTAATCTTTAAAAATCTCAGAGCAAGTACTTTCTTTTCTAAAGTTCTTCTAGTTTCGTAGGTACACGTTTGCATTTCATCTGCATTAGTGTATGTTTAATGATATCTTTCGCTTCCCATCTTTAGCACTGAGGGATGTGGGTCAGGTGAAGAATAAAGCAAGGACCCAGAATTTTAGGAAAGCAGAACTCCAGCTCTTTGCAAAGTTGATCAAGAGGATGCACCTGGGAAGTTGCCCTTAGGGACAAGAGAGTAGAATAGAGTGGGAGATCTTAAAGGACCTTCCAGACAGCATAAGAGCTAGTGATCTCCAGGCATAAACAATCAGGAAAGGAAGATAAGACCAGCACAATGAGGCAGTTTGGCCACCTTCTGCTCAAACTAAACAGAGACAAAGAAAAGCACAGGCAGAGGAAACATGGACAGGTTTTCTAGGAAGAGTTTAGGGACACAGTAATTGTGTAGGAATAGGATCAGAAAGGTCAAGGTGGGACTGGACCTTGGCAAGGATTGAAAGAATAATATGAATGGCTTCTGTACATAAGTCAAGCAAGATTTGCCTTGTGGAGCTATGTTGCCTCAAATTGCCTGCCTATCCTCCATATGCCTTAGCACATCTAGAAGAAACTACTCCATGATGTTTCCATGCACAAGGTGGGTAGTTCACAGGGTCCTCCTTTCTATCCTTTTGGAAAATGGGTGCAGTGTGTCCTGTTTTCCAGTTGCTGGTGATTTCACTTGATTGCCATGACTTTTCACTCATTTATCAGTGATGTAGACAGCATAAGTGCACACTCTACAAATTTGCAGATGACACCAAGTTGAGTGATGTGGTTGACATGGCCAAGGGATGGGATACCATTCAGAGGGACTTTTATAAGCTCAAAAAGTGGGCCCGTGAGGATCTCATGACATTCAACAAGGCCAAGCGCAAGGTCTTACATGTAGGTTGGAATAGTATCACCTGTATTCATATAAAATGGGAGATAAAGGGATTGAGAGCGGCCTTGACAAGGAGGGCCTGGCAGTTCTGGACATGAACTGGAGATGTGCACTGGCGCCCAGAAAGCCAGTTGTACCCTGGACTGGACCAAAAGAAGAGTGGCCAGTAGGTCAAGGGAATGGACTTCCTGGAGCAAATCCTGAGAAGGTCCACAAAGATCACCAGAACATCTCACCCAAGACAAAAGGCTGGAAGAGCTGGAGCTGTTCAGCCTGAAAAATAAAAGGTTTGGGGAATAACTTCCAACAACCTTTCTGTACATAAATGGGGTACAGGATAGAAGGGGACAGGCTTTTTAGTAGAGCCTGCTGTGACAGGACAAGGGGCAGTGTTTCTAAACCAAAAGAGGGTAGATTAGGACTAGATATGAAAACATTTTTAACAACAAAGTTGGTGAGACACTGAAAGAGGTTACCCAGAGAAATAATGGATACTGCATCCCTGAAAATTTTCAAGGTCAGATTGGATGAAGCTTTGTGTGCAACCTGATCCAGCTGAGAATATTCCTGTTCTTGGCAGGGGGGTTGGACAATATTATTTTTGAAGATTCCTTCCAACCCAAACTATTCTATGATTTACTTGAAAACTTTGAAGTATTTCTGGGTTTCATTAATACTTAGAGACATATTATATATTTTAAAACTTGCTGCCCTCAGATATGACAGTGCTTCAATACCCTATCAAATCTTTTGAAAAAAGACTTTGTTGTAGTTCAAAGCATATTATCTATTAAGTATAAATGCAGTGAACTGAAAAGAAAGAACAAATATTTTCAATTAATTTAATATCATTATGTAGAAGGGCTTAAAATATTCCATCCTACTGAAAAAGTGAATTTAAATTAAATTATTTCTGCATTTTTCTACCAGCATTACAATTCCTGTCTTGAAATGTCATTATCATTGATGCCAAGTTATTACAGTTCAGGAGTTATGTTTCTACAGATATCACTCCATTCAGTTTTAATGTTATGAGAATTCTTGGTACTCTCATAACTCACATCAACATTAGGAATGTTCAATTAGCTCTATAGAAATCTATTACTGAAGCATATTTGGCAAGCAAATAATCTGGAGTTTGGATCTTCATTGGTTGAGTTGCATTTTGTTTTTCCATAAATAATGAAGACTTAAATTCAGCTGTGATCAGAAATCAGTGTCTTGCAAGTTTTAATTTCAGATGGCTTACCATGTCTAACTAAATGAAAATATAAGCAAGAAAACATGGCCCTTTCTTGCACCACTTTCTCTGCAAAATTTTTAGCTGAATATTCACACCAATAACTTAAACCTTTTTATTGTCTTTCATAAACTCCCTTCCAAAAATGAAAAAAAGGGGTAAGAAATAAACATCAGAATGATCAGAATTATTATGATGAATATCCAACAATACTGTTGATTTCTGTAAACACATTTTCAGAGTTATTTGAATGTGTCATACCTATTTGAACACATACATTGCACAAAGATTGGTCTGAGGGCACTTTGAATTCTTGCTGCCCTGTAATATTAGAGGAAACACTTGAGGAATACTATTGGAAACCATCTGGCACCGAATAACTAGGAAAAATTAAAAAGCCTATTTTTGGTCCCAAGTCCCCTTTTAATGTCTTCTCTCTGTTCATGTTGTTCACCCAGCTGCCAAGTGGAACAAAATGTACTGCTGCTATTCTGAGGTTCCAAACAGCATGTTTAGGAGGACAGAAGACATAATTCAAGATTTTGCAGCTGAAAGTTTTTGAAAATTTTAAGGCACATAACACTTTAATCTTGTCATAATTTCTCCTAGTTTGGTCAAAAAAAATATAAAAAATTTGTTCAGCAAGCCAAAATATTCCTTTTTCTGAACGGAGTTCTGAAAATGCTTGTATTTTGGGCTATATATCTTCGCAAGACTCAAATTTCTTTTGCTCACCATACAGCTCTTGTATTCATCTTCTGAAGAAATACCAAACTTCAGTAAAACTCAGCCCTTCAATTTGCACTGCAAAATTCTCAATGGAGAGAAGCAAATGAATGTGGATCTAGTTGAATGCATCTGAGTTCTATGCAAATTACATTAGAACTATATTTATGTTAGTAAACAAAATGGACTGGGGCCATTCTGAAGGCAAGTAGCACAAGACAGAGGCTTTCATGATTAAAGTGTCTCCTGTCCTCTGAGTAACATTGGTTTGTACTTGCTGCCCATCAGGAGCAGACCTTGGCTAGTGTTATCCAAAGTGGCTCCTTGGCTTTGTCTCTGTAGTCTGAGGCGGCCCAGACCAAAACCATACCAACAAGTTAAACCAACAGTATCACTGTAGATAATGATGGTGCTTAGTCTGGTTTAGTTTTCAAAGTATGGGCTGTGAGTTCACCTGACTCCAAGGCAATGGGAGAGCTCACAAAAGGGAAGAGACCAACTATACAACAGCTGGAAATAAGCAAGCCCGGATATGTAACACTTGTCTGAACTGACTAAACTGCTTTCAGATGCAAGTGCTATTTCCCTAGAAGTCAAGTCAAAAAGGCTAGGGAACATTCCCATGTACTGGAACTTGATCATTTATCCAGTAAAATCATTCACATGGTCCCTGGAAGGCTGTTTTTTGACCTAGTCTAGTATCTTCCTGTTGGGGGTTGGGTTACTTTCTTGTAGAATTTTTTCCCAGAAGAGTGGCTAAG
>VZTB01015937.1:634851-698734 GCA_013397245.1 Thryothorus ludovicianus
CCCCCTCCGCCAGGAAAGGTGCATCGGAGAAAAACCTGTGACTGTTTCCTAACCCAGTTTGGTATTAATACTATAGTTACTGTTATTTTGTTCATCTTGTTAGACTCATTAGTAAAGAATTGTTATTCTTACACCAATTCTTTGCCTGAAAGCCTCTTTAATTCTAAAGATATAGCCATTTGGAGAGTGGAGGTTTGTTTCCTCCATTGCAGGAGAAAGATTCCTGTTTTGTCATTTTTTTCCTAGCAGGAATACCTGTCTTCAAACTAAGACACTTCCACAGAATCACAGAACAATTCTCAGGCATGGCACAGAGTCTTCAATGGGTAAGGTATCATTCTTTAGGATTAAGAGGATTTTATGCGGGTTCAGAGTGTTCCTTTCCAATTGACCTCAACACTCAAGAGCAAACCAGAATATGACTAACTAGTTTAGATAGAACCAAGTTAACATTAGAAATAATATCCATAGAATCTTAGAATGGTTTAAACTGTAAAGGACTGCTACCGACCACACTAATCAGAGTAGATCCATAGCATCAGAGTAGATCCATTTGCTCAGAGTAGATCCATAGCATCAGGTTCCCTGTGGACTTATTTAATCAACTTCTTAGTATATCCAGAGAAATATACCTATACTGTTAAACAAAAAAGGGCCAGTGACTGAACTGAAATAACACTCTCATCAGCCAGTTAAACTGCTAGCTCACTCTGGATTTGGATGATCCAGTATTTTCTGCTTCAAAACCAGTGTCTTAATTTTATGGACGCAAGCTAGGCACCACTCTTGGCCATTGTAGTTATCAGTCCCCAGCTGTCTTTCTTTAGCACCACAGGCACAGTCAGTATGGGCAAAGCTGCACAGCATATTTCCCCATCTAATCAGGATTCCCAGACCTGACTGCACAGAGTCCCCTGCAGTGTGTGTGCACCTGTGGCGTTGCAAAGCTGTTACCTCAATAAATCACCAGTAATGTTGCTGATTATGTTTTTTATTCATTTTAGTTTAATATAATAAAGGCATTATACAAGGCTCTAGGTGGTCTAATATTTAATTATACACTAAACATGACTAAATTACACCTCATCATCATTTAAATCAGTTCCCCAATCAGGCAAACACCTATTCTCTCTGTGTACCTCCTAACCACATTCAGTTTTCTCCAGAGCAAAAATGAAGCTGTTGTATAAAGAAATCTGAAGAAATCTGAGCATGCAGGAAATGCTACAAACAATGTTCAGATGGGCGCACACTTTTCCTTTGCAAAGAGTGTAAAATATCTAAAACATTGCTGCTGTGCACGTCAGTTGTTGCAAGAGCATGACAATCTCTCAAGTGAATTGGTTCCAAGCCATGTAAGGTTTTATAGGCCATACCATAAATTTCAGTAGGTCATCCTAATGCATCAGATTTCCCCAGATATCCAGCTGTGTGAGAATATCGAAATCCTGAATAATTTCAGTGTCTCTCATGAAAAGGTATTGTGCGTCCTTGAAGTAAGGCTAAAGGAAAATTGATCTGCCTTTTGAAATTAAAATTCAGGAGAAAAAGCTATGCAAAAGAATAGGACATTAATGGCAATTAAACTTGTAAGTGATAGACAATATTTTAATGAAATCTCAGGTTTAGATGTGGTTGGGTTCTCTAGAACTTGAGTTCATCCTCTGGAAAATTCCAGAGTCAAAATGGAAGCATCAAACTGTATGATAGTCCTTTTGCTTACAGATTAAATGACTTAGAACATAGTGTGTAAATTTGATATTTTAGTTGTCTGATATAGTTTATAACTGATTCTCTCTTTAGAAATCTAATGAGAACTGGATTATTCTCCTACATGTACATCAAGTAGACAAAATTTACAAAAGGGAAAATTTCTTGAAAATTTTGGGAGAAATTTTCTCACAAGGAAAGTTGTCAAATACTGGAATAACTTGCCAGAGAAACTGAATCTTCTTACAGAACATTTCTCTGAGGGACCTTGTCTCATAAGGCCTCACTCTGAGAAAAGAAAAGGTCAAGTGGCCTCTAGAGGTCCATTCCAATCTAAAATTGTCTATAACTCCATAATTTAATTTTTTTTAGATATTGTTATTATTTTCATGCCATATGGTTTATTATTTCTATGACATATACAGAGATTAAATATAAGTGGAAAATCACAATAAATCGATAGGCAAAGACCAACTATAGATTCATAACTGTTACTTGTAAAACTTTTCAATAACTTCAAAGTATGGTGGACTATTGATGAGATTAATTAATTATTATTAATGAGACTATATTGGACTGACCAGATCATTTGACTAAGTGCAATCATGAATTATATAAAAAGACATAAATCTAAGAGTAACAAATATAACTTGCATAGGTTAATGAGGGTTGTGCTCTGGAATTCTCTGGAAAGGACCCATGATAGCTACACATGAGATAAATAATAAAGTAATAATAAATTGACAGGAAAATGATACTCAGATATATAAACAATGAATTACTGAATGTAAGCAGAGTTGCAGAAATGTAATTATTAATGAGATATCAATGCAATTGGAAGAAATTTTTAATTCAGAACTTGGACAAATTGTAGAAAACTTCAAACATAATTAGAAGTATGAGTAAATTAAAATTTTCAATCATTTTTGTGGGAAAGATGAAAAAGAAAACATTTTAATAATTTTCCTCCAAAAAATTTATTTTAATCAGTTTTGCATCTAAAAATGGTTCTGCCTTACAGAACAACATGCTATGGTCTATCACACTGCAATTGTCTGATTTTATATAGTTTAAAGGTACAGAAATTCCGGTCCTTATAGACTTTTCTTCAAAGGAACAAAGGCTGATTTTATACATTAAAATCTACCAAGCTGCAGTAAGCACTTCTTTTTCATTTATATGACTCATCTTTTACTTGGTCGGGTTTCATATCAGTGTTCTGTGCTTAGGCAAAGGTCTTTACATTCTAAAATATGTACTCAATTTGAGCAAAACAAAACAAAGGAAACATTTCTATGAGAGAAGACAATAATTTTGGTGCAACAATAGCTTTTTTATCTGTTTATAGAGACTGCTAAAATGGTTGCTTTTTATTCAGAATCTTTGAGTGAAGCATCTTTTAATGGGGGCAGTGCCCATGAGAACAGCAATCAGGAGCAGCAAGATTTTGTAAACACCTTCAGCACTTAGCTCACATCTGATTTTAGCTTCTCTGTAGGATGGCAGAGCTGCAATGGTTTCATTAGTCAGGACTTTGAAATCAGAGCCCATATTTGTTTTATTATCTCTGTTTTCTCCACCTTCAGTCAGTATGCCATAAGTACTTCATGAGCCCTCCTGGCTTGCGGCAATCCTTGAGGGGCACATGACTGTCTCTATTGCCATCCATAAATCCAATATCTGCCTCAACTTGAATTCATTAAGCTCACAGTTGCAGCTAACCTGTGAGCCTTGCACTGATCTTCTTGATATTTAAATAATACTGTGTGCCTTTACTTTTTCCCCTGGTGCTAGCAAAAATTTTGGTTACAGGCACTATGGCAGGTAAAGGGAAAGCAATAATTCCAGAGAATCTAAAGGTACTGGAAAATATTCCATCCCCTAATAGATTTCAATGCAATGTCTTTCTTAAGTTTCAGCGAATCACTGGGAATTCTCAGTAGTGGGTAAATGTAATTTAATCTCAATTATTGTTATAAGAATAAATTGTATCTCTACAAGAAATCATTGTAGAGATATTCTTAAGTACCCTTTTAAGGCAAAAGATCTTAGCCTCAGGGCATTTTGCTTGTTTGCTTTGCAACCAATACTTGACAATCAGTACAAATCTCCGGTAGTCGATTTGCACATTAAGTAAAAGATCACAAACTCTCACCCTATACTCTCTTCCCCACCCCAACCTTCCTTTCTCTTGCACTCTGAAGAGGTGATGGTCACACAGGAGTCAGAGTGAGTGCGATGGTTTTGGCTGCCCGTAGGTTTCCTGTTTCTCTGTTTGTAACAGGGCTTGCTTTTATCCCTTTGTGTCTTTAACATAGTGGGTCACCTATGGCCAAAGCCTTGGGGGCTGTTCCTACCTCTTTCAGCGTGGAGTGCCTCCCTAAAAGAGTGTCTCCAGTCACGTGTGCTCCTCTGACCAGCTGAGATCTTGGTTTCAGTTTGCTCCACTGTTGTTTAATTTGCTGCAAGATGATGCCTACATCCACCAAGAAACAGACAATCCACCTGCACACAGCATCACTCCGTCTTTACCTGAAGGGAGTGACCATGGCTTTTGAAAAAAATGGATCTAGCAAACCAACATCTGGCAATTGCTAGTAGGAAATAGAGATGAACAATTTCCAGACAAGCCATTGCCCTCCTCAATGTTGCTTGGTGCTGAGGACACAGCAGGCCTAGTAGTGGAGGGAAAAATATGGCAGACCACTGCTGCTCAGGAAACTTCAATTTATTAGTTCTGTTCCCAATGAAACATCTTATTCAATTGCTTCACATTGAAGTCACAAATTCTTGCTAATTTTAACAATTTTCAAAACTATACATAGTCATTATAATAATATATATTGCAATAATTATTACAACAGAAACCTTTTATGGAAAAATATGAGTGCACTATGTTAAGTTTTGAGCTATTTTGAGCCCAAGTTAAAGATCCTTTAATGCTGCTATGGATTGCTCTGAAACCAATTAATTGTGTTAATAATTTCATACCTTCATTGCTGGCAGCTGTTAGCCAGATGCTGATAAATTTCATTTGATGCAGGCAGAATATTTCCTTCTACCGAAATTATATAAGTGATATATTTGTCAATGAAATTAAGTCAGATAAGTCCCTTATCGTGCATTTTCCATAAAACAAAATGCTCAGAGTAGTGTCTGACACAAAAGCCCAGAACAACAAAACCTGTCCTGGTATCCAGGTACATTTCATTTGACCAGATTTCAGGCAGTGGACAAGGTTAGTTCTTAAACCTTGAGGAAGTTATGTTAAGGAGAATAAATCTAAGAGAAAGCTGCTTCTTTATTTTGAGTGCAAAAATGTGATGTACAGAATAAATGGTCCAAAAGACATGTAAGGCAGGAATCTGATGTCCTCTAATACATCTGCCAAAAGATCTGTAAATGTCTCAACAAATCAAACCCCATTCTGTACATGAAAAGAATGCCACTGATCAGCATTTTGAGCAAACTGGAAGGATTTTTTTTTCCTCTAAAAAGAATAACTAGAAATGTATTGTGGGGGCAAAGTCTTGACTCATGAAATCTGCTCTTTGGAAAGAGAATATGGCTGAAATTTATTGGAGATAAATCCAGGTATTAAACTGCAGATATTGACTCTAGCTATCTATCTTCAGCTTTTAGGCCAGATGACTGTTGCTTACACTCCCCTTTCTTTAAGCTTTAACACATCCGTGTGTGAGATGAAAGGAGATGAGTTCCAACAATTGAGAGAGTTACTTATCCTGCTCAAAAGAGGGTAAAACACAGAACCTAGCCACCTCTGCATCGTCTCCAACTTCTACCATTTAGAACTTCTCATTTAAAAGGGATCCAAAGAGTAATTCCAAATCTGTAATATTTATTGTGCTCATTTTTTATAAAGGACTTTGTGGCCCATTATGGTTGTATCCCATAAGGAAAGTAGGTGGTCTGTGTTGCATGGTCCTATGCTTTGTGTTTCATCGTCCTATGCTTACACACAACAGCAGGAATTTGGACTCTCTACCTTCATTCTAGGATGAACCTTCAAATAAGCTTCCCTAGTTGTATTATTTTTCTACTACAGATTCAAACATGGGAGTGTTTTAAAGTATTTTCAGACCTCTCTGTTCTGCTAGTAATCGATAATCACACTAGCATTGTGAAAAGAGTTTCAAAAAGGTTGCAAATATGCAATATTAATCTGCTTATGTATGGAATATGGATTGTGGACTGTAACTTCAAGAGATCGTACAGAATTGATCTCTCATGGAAGTAAGGTCTTCCATTTAAACAACTCATCTAGTTTCTGCTTCACTGAAATTCCTATTTCACCTGACTTTGCATGCCTATAATGCAGTTATCTCAACTGCATAGAACACCATAACCTTCACCATAACCTGAAAAATTCATTCACCTTACAGTGTCTCTACTTTAGTGTTGGATGAATCGCTTGAAGAAACACTTATTTATCCCTTTTGGCTATACAGAATGTCTAACTGAAATGTAGACATGTATATTAACAGCAGGATTTGCATTAAGAAAGATAAATCAAGCTTCTAATCTCCCTCCAAGTCCAGTGAAGAGAATTACAGGCACATGGAAGGCGATTAATATAGATATACTTTTTTCCATACTACAGTGTATTCTCCTAACTCTCTTCTTTCTCCATCACCTTTAACAAGCATGTGAAAGTAGAGACAAAAACATACGGTTAAAGTTTGATGAGATGAAAACCACTCACGTAGTTATTTTCTAGTTCTCCTTGAACACATCTTCATTGTATCCATGAATGTGATGAACTTCAATATATTGTCCATACGCTTCCATATCAGTTTGAAATACTTTTCTTAAAGCACCACCAGAAAGAAAATGCAATCCCTATTCTGGACCATGACTAAATGGGTGTAAACCAGGAAGGATGAGAGTTTGACTCGATTGTGTGTATATGGCATGACTCCGAGTAGAGACTCAAGGTAAATTTGCACGGAAGAAAAATCCAGCACACTGAGACTTAGAGAGTCATAATAGAGAGATTATATGTCATAACTCTAAGTCATGGTGATTTTTAATGTTTGGACACAGTATTCATAGCATTTTTTTCATTTTAAATAAAGTTACAGAGTGGTGACCACTACAAAATTCTCAAATCTTGAGAACAAGAGCAGTTTCTTAAACTCCCATCACAACCAGTAAGAAAGATCATACAGGCCAATTTTAGTTCTTGATGACAGCTGTGAAATCTTACTGAATGTTCAGAAGTGTAACTATGGAAATCATTTGGCATGTAAGATCTTATTTTTTATTTTTAAACTTTTTTACACCTCCCTCTGAAATTGCCATCTCCTGGCTCCTGTTAGGCAGAGGATATGCAACTTTTCTAACCTATCATTTCGTACCAGTAGTAATGATGATTGACATGAAAACAGCACAGTTTGTCTATTAGCACCAAACTGAATTTGCAAGGATGTCAGAAAGATTATATAGTTATGCATCCACATGTATTCAAGGGAATATATATATGTTTAAAATAACACACCCAACATAAATCAATGAATTTAAATTTTCTGTGCAATTTCAGTAAAAGCTCAGGATCAGATGAGTGAATTTTGAAGAAGTAATCTTTTCTACAATAATGTCCCCTAACATCAGCCAGCAGATTCATTGCTATATTAAAATCATGGAACCATAGAATGCTGTGGGTTAGGAGGGATCTAAAAGCTCATGTAGTTCCAACCTCCTGCCATGGACAGGAATATCTTCCACTAAACCAGGCTACTCAAAGTCCCATCCAACTCGGCCTTGAACTGTCTCGGGGTGGGGCATCCACAGGTTCTGTTCCAGTGCTTCACCACACTTACAGGTAAAAGAGAATTTTTTCTGACTATCTAATCTAACCTACTCTTGGTTGTAAATGATTCCACTTTGTCCTGTCACTACATGCTTTTGTAAACAGTTTCTATCTTCCTTTTTCTCTTTGCAGGCACTGAAAGTCTGCAATTAGTTCCCCTGAAGAGACTTGCTAGCCCCTGTTATCACTGCTTGTCTGCAACAAGCACGGACAAGAGGGCAGAAGAGGCTACATGTCAGTGGTTCTTTCCACCTGAGACCATTTACAGTGGAGTCAGAGGTAAAATATTTTCTTAGTACTAGTATCTCAAAGACTTCAGACTTGATACTGTGCAAAAAATCAAAATAAAAGTTGCTGAACTCAGCTTTTTTTGACAACAATGTCTGCTTATGAAGTGCTTCAGGTTCTTCATTTACATTACAGATTTGTTTTGCATTACAGATGCTGTCCTTGATCCCCAGTAAGACTGGAGGTATGTAGGAGTCCAGTGGAACAGACTTAGGGGACATTCATCCTAGTAAACTTTTACTCTTAAAGAAACACATGGGGCTTAAATATGTACTTTGATTGAGGCTGGGAGAGAGGAAAGTGTTTTAGAGGGTGAATATTAAAAAGCAACTTTTATAAACTGCTAAAATAACTACAGAATGTTGTCTTGCCGACTTCATTTTCTGCAATGGCAGAAGCTCTGTTGCTAAGTAATTAACAGAGCCAAAGAAAGAAAGAGGAAAAAAAAGCGAATTCTATTTTCAATTTTTCTTTAAGTAGCACTTATATGGATATTAGATGGCAGCAGACAGAGTTATAATTGTTCTGATATAGTGTAACTCAGTCACACTGAAGGGAGCACCATGAAAGTGTTGCTTAGTGAATTTCAGTCCATATGGCTTTATCTTACAACACACATCTCCTGGACTCTATCTAAGATTCAGAGTTTTATAAAGGAGACAATTACTTCCTTACACCATAGTGACATGGTATTTACACTTGACCTGTGGTTCGGCCTGAGAACTCTTGAGTTCCATCTTTCCTGCTCAGATCCTTTCAGATCAGTGGGATCCACCTCAGTGCTTTGTCTACAGCTGCAGGGCAACTGAGTGATGAACTCAGGGATGAAATTCACCCAGTTCTTTCCCATTTGGACACTCTGAGCAGTTTCTCCTAACAAGGAGAAACTTGCTTTAATTTGTAAGCAGAGACAAAACAGAATCAAACAGCCAGTCTTTGTGGCTGCCTGCATTCAGAGATATATATAAAAAAATCCTTAGTGCAAAACCACCATTTACTACTGCAAAGGAATAAAATACACTCTTCAGCATACAAAAGATATTTCACTTCCAGCCTTGTTCAAGTCCCACATTGAAAGGCACCCATCCATCCTACTGTAAAATTGAATAAGTTATTTATTATTACTGTGGTAAGACTCTGGGATCTTTAATTTCATCAGTTACTAGATGGCAGAAATCTGATTACTTAATGACCTTGTTTTTACTGAGAAAAAAAGTCTGCTGTTGAAATGACAGAGATGTAATGGCATGAATTCATTGTGGATAACAGAGCTATAGAAGAGCTTACCATACAATGTATGACTCAGATTTCACTGCTTTTTGACATTCAACGGTAACATTGCTAAAATACCACTTAAATAAATATCAGCAGTTAATCACAAGAGATGTAATGTTATTAAGGAGGAAAAATTACCCTTTTCTATATGTTTTCCTCCAACCCTGCACAGGAAATAAGGAACAAAAGATGTCAGTTAAATTGCACATTCTATCCCACTCAAAAGAAGTAGAGAGACATTAGTTAATGCTAAAGCATAAGGAGAAGAAGAAGAAGAAGAAGAAGAAGAAGAAGAGGAGGAGGAGGAGGAGGAGGAGGAGTGGAACTGAATTTGCAGACCTTCCTTCTCCAGCCTCCCATACACACCTTTAAGTAGTTTACCTAGTGGTGCTATAAGAATCAGTTATATTAATTCATGTTAAATATAGAATATTTTTTACATTTTCTCCCTTTAGGAGCACATGATCCCCAAAATATTGGCTTTGCCAAACACTAGAAATTCTGAAAATATCTTTATATCTAATAAAGACTATTCAGCATCAAATGTGGAAAATCAGAGTTTACTGATCACTCTTCTATTTTATTTTTGAGAAGAATAAAAGCTCCATGTTCATTTATGCTTGTACAAATCTTTCTCTTGAAGAATAAAGCACAATAAAATTCAGTGCCATAATGCTTCTTTGTGCTCTAAGTAAATGTCCTTAAACACATGAGTGACGGCGAAGAGAGGGGTTTCAAAAGATGCTCAGAGGTGCCATGGAAGTCTGTGGGTAATCCTGGGAGGAAACTCAGATCTACCCACTTTATATTTTTCTTGAAAGACCATAATTTATGCCTATTTCTCCTTCCTTGTTCATCCACTTTGCTCTTCCCATCAGAAGCTGAAAACAGAGTGAAAACTAAGGCAGCTCTGCTGTCAAATCTGTCAATCATACTTCAGTAACTGTCCATGAATGTCAACAATTAAAGAAGTCTGATCCAGGAGCAATTAGTCATAAATTCCATTACCCTGAACAGAAATCTGACATAGAGAGATTTAAAAAAAAAAGAAAAAAAAAGAAGATATTTAGCTAGTGACTTTAGCACTTGCCCAGGCAAGAAAGCTGTCCAGTATTTCTAGTTGTAAAGATAGTTTGTGGTACAGAAAATACTTTTAAATATAGCTTTGTTTGAAGAGATTATGCCTATATTTTGTATGAGAAAAAGAATAAGGGAACAAAGATAAACTGTGAGACCCAAACAAGGGGAGTAAGGAAATTTTAGGTGTAAGTAATATAAAAAGTTCAAGTTTTATATCTAATACTGAGAGAATAAACTAAACATCAGTAAAGAAAGGGACAGTTTTCGAAGCTACAAGATATAGAAACATTTTTCCTTTCCCACTCCAAACCAAAATTTATTGGAGTCCCTGCAACCCGCTTCATCTGTGGGCAGATGTTTTATTTTAATAGGAACAACTTCAAACAGAAAAAGAAGGGATTTATAAGCCATGCAATATATGGGTAATATCCTACAGAAATAACTGAAGCACCAAATATATTTTCTTTATATCATATGGTGTGTTTTTATCTGCAAATTCTTTTTATACAGTGTAATTAAAATAGGTTCTTTTATACCACTGGTTCCTGGGCATTCAACCATCTGCATTGTTATTGTGTCCATATGCTTTGAGCTTTCTATCTTTCAATCTTGCAACCTGTTGAAAACATATTTAAGATCTATAGTTTATTGTCTCAGAGAAAGATTGCCAGTATTCATTTGAAACCATCTCTGAAAACATTATCAAGTACTGCTTTTCTTGATACTGTGGTATCTGTAGGTGTCAATCTGGGCCTGCCTGCTGCCTGTTGATAAGCCAGATATGACATATGCCTTGTCACTATGCCAGAATTTGCCACAAGCAAACTGAAGCTCATCCTCTGGCTCTTATGGATTGTAGTGTGAAGTTCAGAGCAGAGATAATAGTGGAAGGCATTCTACAAATGTGCTATGGTCATGGAGTCTGAATAAATATTTGCTCAGGCCCATTGAAATTTCATTTAATGTTTCTGTAATCTTTCATTTCTTTCGGGATTTCAGATGTTCAAACATATGTGAATCATGAAATGTCAATAATAATGTCAATAAAACTTACATTCTTACAGGTGAAAGACACAGAAATATATGACAAACTAGAAATATACACAAGTATTAAAAGGGTGTAAATTACTAGGTTTTTTTCAATTTATTTAAAGCATCATACTTGATATTGCAGCTCTGCTGATACAGAGAGATATCTTGAACAACTTTGCCCTCCTTTGTTGTCTCCTGGAGAAAAGTATTTTTCAGCAGAAAGTCAGGAAGGAAAATGCAGCCTTTAGCTTCCATCTGGTTTTCAATGAAGTTTGCTCCTAAAGATATTCTTAACAAAGTAAAGGGATAACTCTAGCTTCTTCTTCCTTTAAGTTACGGGGGGATCTGTTGATTAAATTAAGTGTTGTGAGTTGAAGCTGAGAGAGAGAAACAATAACTCAGAAACAAATGATAGTATAAGCATGTATTTGAAGTTTTGTTTTGGTCACTGAGGTTTGATGTAAGATTTTTTCCTGCACTTTACCTTACATTCCTCATCACAAAAAAGTCTGGAACAAATTGGAAAGAGATAAGAGATAATACATGCTTGGACCTCTTAAGGACAAGGTTGTGGTCCTTGGACACATTCCATCTCCCCACTAATCCATTCCCAGCCTAGGTAGCCTTCTTAACTGCTTGATCCACAAGAGGAAAAGTCTGAATGAGAGTTACAGACAGCTACACACAATTGATTCCAATCAGTAGCAATTCCATTTCCCTCAGAGACCTCTCATCTATATTCTATGGCCTGTTATGCATTAACCAGCATGTGCTAACCAGATCTCACCTCCACCAGCCCTAGAATTAGAACCTTCCTGTCAAAAAAGCCTCCTTTCTGTGCTTATCTCACGTTCCTGCTGTGGTGGCTTCTCTTACAGCAAATTCCTTCTGTGGCTCTGACACTGTTTGAGGCAGGCAATGGTTTTCTTTAAGTCCTTACAACAGCTCCAGCCACGAGAAGCAGGAAAGGTGTTTCCAGGACATTGTGCCTTTATCAATGGCCCCCAAATGCACAGACAGGCAAACATATAACATCATGAAATGAATGGATATTTATGTGGAATAAAGGTAGTCCTATAAAAAGTGCAGTGGATAAATCAGAGCACTATAAGGACATGCTACTTCCAAGGATGCAAGTTACGATAAGACACTGAGATCTATAGTAAAACCAGAATAAAGTAACAGCTATAATTCCTTTAAAATTTAGCAGTGAACTTTTAACAATATTACCTGTCCTGCAATAATAAAAACATTTTCAAATGAAAGAGAAACCACCTTCACTTTTTCCTCAGATGGGTAAGGAAATATATTTAAAATAATAGGAAAATGTTCAACTGAGAAGAAAGTTGATGACCTCATAACCTCATTTATGCCTCCAAGATTGCTTGTTTGATGTCTCCATTGAGACTCAAAAGGAGCATGTCCAGGCAACTATATTTTCAGTCTGCCATTGCCTCTTTCCCACCATTCTAAAAAAGTTCCACTCAAGGATAGAAAGTGTTTCAGCTTTGGCCCTCAGCCAAAATAAAATCTTTCCTCTTTCCAGGAAAAATAAAAATCCTAAGCAGCAACCTGAACATTATCACCTCCCCTCTACAAGACAAATTTCTACAAGGATAATGCAGCTTAGGGCAGAAGATGTTCTAGCAGCTTGTCAGGATTTTCTAGGACAAGGCAGGGAGAGTGTTTGCATGAGATGAGAAATGTGATAAATATACATGAGACTGAAGGAAGGGCAGAAGGGGGTAAGAAGGCAAATGTCTGCCAGAGCACAGGACATTGAATTTTCGGTTTCTGTTGTACTTTTCAGCTGCCACTGCTGATGGAAGCAAACGGTCCCTTCCTGGCCCATTGAAGCTGATTTTCTACTCCTCAGTACAGTTTATTCAGATTTTTCTGTCATATATATCCAAATGTCCACAACAGAGGTAGAGGGGAGATTTTACCACAACTCACAAAGGATGGACTCCAAATCTTCCTCTTCTGGGTCCTCTCACCTTTTTAGTTTCTCTAAATCTATCCTCTTGGCAACCACAGAAGCTCTTCTCTCCCCCACCTCGCACCTCCTGCACACACATTACCCAGGAACACTGATAGTCTTTACTTGCTCTGAAACCAGACAGCTCTTCAGTTTCCCCCAGCTGCCCCTCCCTCCATCCAGCCACAGTGGCTCAGAGCAGACACCTGCCAGGCACACTGGTGCTGGGGCCTGAAACACTCTTGCTCACTGTGTGAAGGAAGTCTCCTGTCCTACCATAAACACATCTCCTGTAGCAGAACTTAGTCTGTAATGTTATGGATACATATAGTGCATCTCCCATGGGGGTCCAGAAGTTCCCCTGGAATCAATAAAAGGATCAATAAAAGGAATCAATAAAAGGAATAAATAAAATTATGAAATTAATAAAGGGAAGATTGGAAGCAAATGGACAAATCGTACATTAGTATTTAATAATCCTCAGATCTTATAGATTTTATTTAGTAGTTTTTATTTATGTCTATAAAACTTGTTTCTGGAGGCTGGCAAAAATAAAGTACTGTTCCACAGACTTCTCTGTCTCTCACATTAAGAGGACTGGAATCAAAACAAGCATCTGCTATGACAGGGAGACACATTTTTCTGTCTTAACCACAACCTTCTCTGTGACTACAGTCTCTCAAGCACAAGCAGATTGAGGCAAGATTACTGCTCCAGAGCCCAAAAGGGGAAAATATTTAAAGGTGAGGTTTGCATGAAATTTTACACATAACTTTATTTCTGCAGGCATTACTGTTAAAATATAGATAGCACTGCCCAAAATTTGGCTGCCATTTTATGCCTTCTGTTTTGCAACTATGTCAAATTTCAGTTTTAAACAGAAGATCATGTGTTATTTGGAGAAAAAGATCGAACTGGTAATAAGAAACTATTCATTTTATTTTATTTACAAATCCAGAAATATGTGGTCTTTTCTCCCTTCCGACCATATTTCAACTGGCAAGATGGAATAATAGTGTTCCCTTTGGAACCTTTCTTCACTCAAGTACATATAATCATTACTGTCAGCCCATCAAGCTCCAGGTGAAAATAGATTCCATATAAACTCTTTTAAGTCACATTTGATTAGACCCTTTTCTGTATGAGTTTGACATGCTTTATTATTTCTTATCTCGGCTTCTGTGGTGGACTTCCGCAGAATAACTCCTGTACCATAACTGACAAACGAAATCAGACTTACATTACAGAGAATATGATGCTGAAAGTCCCCAGCAGAATATGGTAAATGAAAAGTGTGTACAGTACAATTCTCTTAATTGAATAGAGGTTTTATTTTGGGCAACATCAACCAAAACCAGGAACACTTACCAGGTAGGAAAGGATAGAAAGTAAACTTTATCCCGGGTGGATGTGGGAAAAAGAATCTATGGCAAGATAGAGGAATGTGATAACAGAAAAGAACATAGCCAGTAATAAATAAGGGAAAATGTATATAGATTTCATCAGCTTTATGGTGCAGACTGTAATTAAAAGAAAAAATTAATTATGAAAAATAAAAACGATTATAAAACCATGGCTGAAACTCGTAAATGTTTATTTAAGAAAGTCAATAATTACAAAGATTATGAGACACAGCTGGAAGCTTTATGGGCCTTTTCTGTTGGAAATGATTTTTAGAAAATTAATACCATGAAAGATTTTGCCTATTTCAGTGGCTTTCTTGCCATCTTTCCCTCTTCTTCTGAAATATATAAATATAAAAAGTTAAAAGATCTCTTCTAATACATAACTAAAGGACTCTTTTTTGAGTAGCGAACTTCTTTGTGACTTCTCTTTTATACTGTAAAATGACCAGAAAAAAACCTGTATTTTATTCCATTTGCCTCTCTCAGTGGTCTGAATAATCTTGGTCTGTCTATCAATAGATAAGCCAAAGACAGATTCTACTGGCATGTGATCAAACACTGCTTCTTCTCATCGTCACACAGAGAGTTATTTATTGGAAATTTTAGAAGTTTCTCCTTTTTCTGTTCATTTACCAAAATTACAATGAAATGCTATTTTAAACATATAAAACAAGCCGGTATGTGGAACAATACAAGGTAAATGAAGATTTTGTGCTCTTCTCTGAGTCATATGAAGGAATCCAGAGAAGAAGTTCAATGTCTAATTAGTCCAATAGCACCCACAAGTTATGCACATTTCTTGCCCTTGGAACTGTTACAAGTCCAACAGTTTCTCCATAAGAGTAACAAACAGGGCTGTGTCTCATTATTCTGCATTGGAGAATCTCTGCATTTGTTAGGGTCCTTGAAAAATTCAGCATTCACAACACCACCCTTGCATATGTTGATCTGGTCACACCACTAGGAGCTTGCACAAAGGGCTGTCAGACAGACCAAAGAGTAATTCTGTAGTATTCTCCTTCTCTGGAAGGTTTGCACATGCAGGCATGAATATATCCAGAAGATCTGAAAATAAAGCTTGCTAGGATGGACCAGCAAAGTTGCAAATGCAACTGGAAGTAGTGGAGCATGCTTATTACAGTTAAGCACTCTTGTCTTGAAAACTTAAATTTCAGAAACCTCTTTGCAGAGAGCTCATGTCTGACACTGCACTAGAAAATTATGTATGTCCTCGGGGACGCTGAAAATCACAGCATCAACAACAAAGTGATCAGCCTTTCACACACAAGGATCTGACCAATGAAAAACAGCAATGAGGCTTTATTTCAACCTCTCAATGAGCCATTCCACTATCCATAAGCCAAACCATTCCAAGACAATTTATGGGACTGAGAAACAAAAGGAATATTAGGTATGAAGAACAAACCAGGACACAGGGAAGGCCAGCTGTTCCCTAAAGGACAGGGAATCAGGAGCCAAGCACAATAGGAGGAATGTCTGACAGGACAGGGGCTGGGGACTGGCAGCTGGAGACAGCCTGGAACCCAGACCATCAGCTAAGTCCACCAAGCCAAGCTGGAAAGGATCAGGTCTGATGATTATAATTTGGATCAGACACAGCTCAGCAGTAACCAGGCAAACCCATGGTGACAAGGCAGATTTGAGCTGAAGCTGGTAAATCGATCTGTGGATCAAGGTTAGGGTCTGCATCAGCAAGTACATGGCCAGGAACAGGCAACCTGAACCCATCTCAGGCAGGAGCCAAGGGCTTGAGTCTTAGCTTAAAACCAGCTCCTGTGGGAAGGAGGATCATGCACACTAAGGCTTCTCATTTCTTTCACACAACAGTTTCACATCCAGAACAACTTGTTGTGCTTTCTGAAATTGTACATGAGCTCAAGCAGCCAAAAGTTGTTGGGGAAGGCTGATGGACTCAGAGCTCTGAAGAAGAGACGAGTGGTCTCTGGAGGAGAAGTAACAAGTTTCAAAGCACGTTTCTGTGCACATATGAACCCTGGCTGCATACTTACCAGGTGGACAGACGGAGGAAAAATATAACAAAAGGCTCCTAGTTTGAGACCACAATGTTGGAGGGATCACTCACTAGTTACAATCAGACAATTTCAACTTGGGAAAATTAGTTTAATTTGTTGCCAATCATATCAGAGTAGGATAAAGAGAAATAAAAATTAGTCCTAAAACATTCCTCCATCCCTCTTTTTTTCCCAGGCTCATCTTCACTCACAAATTCTCTAGGTTTTCCTCTCAGCTGTGCAGACAGGAAACAGTGGTTGCAGTCACTTCACCACATGTTGTCTCTTGTCTCTGCCACTCCTTCCTCCTCAGTGGGAGGACTTCTCATGCTCTTCCCCTGCTCCAGTGTTGAGTCCCTCCCATGACATACAGAATTCCATGAACTTCTCCAACGTGGGTTCTTCCCATGAGATACAGTTGTCAGTAAACAGCTCCAGTGTGAATCCCTTCCAGGGGTGCAGTCATTCAGAAACAGGCTGTTCCAGCATAGTCCCACCCAGAATCACAAGAGTTGTCAGCAAACCTGCTCCAGTGTGGGCTCCTCTTTCTGTGGGTCCTGCCTGTTTAAGTTTTGGCTTCCCACACGGTCACAGCCTCATTCATGTATCCATCTGCTCTGGCATGGGGTCATCTACAAACCAGTAATAACAGGCCTTGTAGATTATAGATTCTTTTGTTATTTCCCAATCTAAGTATGCCAATGGAAAATTGATTAGGTGATAGTAATCTCTATACCTAAGAACTTTGTCTACTGTGAATATTTCTTCATAGTAACACAATTCCATTGCTGCAAAATGTATTCAGATGGGCATATCTAAGCTAGTGCAGCACTTTGTAACATGATTATAAAAAAACATGTTTGCACAGAACAATATAGCTACATAATTCAAGTTTTCAACTTTATGGTTCTATGCAATTATTTCCAGTAAACACACTTCCAGGCAGGAGTTTGAGATATTTTAGAGATATGGCTTTATGCTTTACAACTAATTTATCAATTTGTTTCTGAGTGAGATCAAGCTAAAATTTTATTCTCTGGAGCTACAAATCAGTTTTTTTTAACTTTCATAGTGGTACACATACTATTTGTTTAACTTTCATAGTGGTACACATACTATAACAGCTGTTAAAGATTTTAAACTTTGGATCTGTAGCCCTTAACAAAATTACAAGCTCCATTGGCTGATGTTTTTGGGAAATTTGGATAATGATAACAAAACTAAAAGCTAACTGTGTCAAAAAGAATGGAACAACATGAACTCATTTCTATAATTTAGTTCTCATTTCAATGTTATGAAGACTTTCTCAATACAAGAGGAATTCTGCAAAATTGCTCATTAAGTTGTGAGTGGAAATATTTCTTAGATACTCTGCAAGTATTGGTGACGGAATGCTGTTTATAAAATTGGAAGATTCCTGCAATCAGTCATTAAAGGCTTCAAAAGAAACTGGACATCATAGAATAAGGGGGAAAGAACAGGCATGGAGTGGAACTGCCAAGAGTAGGAAGGAGAATGTGCTCCTCAACCTTGTCCAACAAACTATGAAGGCCTTGCTGGAGATTTAAAGCTGGGGGTAGCCTTTAGCTGCAGTGACCACGAGATTGTGAAGTTCAGTATTGTGCAAGGAGGAAGCATGGCAGCAAGTACGATACAATCACAGGCTTCAGAAAAACTAGCTCTAGCCTCTTCCGGGATCTTCTTGGAAGAATCCCATGGGGACAGGTTCAGCTGAGTAGATGATTCTGAGAGCTGGTTGATATTCAAGAATCACTTTATCCAATCTCAAAAACAATTCTCTTGACCAAGAAATAAATAAAGGGGGCAAGATACCCATGTAGATAAATAAAGAACTCTTGTCATCTCTCAAAAATAAGCAGGAAATATACAGGAGATGGAAGCAGGATCAGGCCACTTGAATATAGAGAGAGGTTGTCAGAGTAAGTAGAAATGAGATGATGAAGGTTAAGGTCTATCTATGATTAAATCTGGGCAAGGATGTAAAGGACAAGAAGAAGGGCTTTTTCAAATACATCAACAGCAGAAGGAAAACAAAGAGTAATGTGGGCTCATTACTAAATGGAGGGAGATCCTGGTAGCAGAGAACACAGAGAAGTCAGAGTTACTGAATGTCTTCTCTGTGTTGGTCTTCACTGACAAGACCAGCTCTCAGATCTCTTACCCAGGAGCATAGGGTAAAGGAAAGTTGGAAGGAAGATTTTCCCTTGAATAGTGAAAAAGAGTATGAGGGGTCTGGAGCATCTCTCTTACAAGTAAAGGCTGAGGGAATTGGGCCAGTTCAGTCTCGAGAAGAGAGGACTGAGGGAGACTTCATCGATGTATGCAAGCATCCAAAGGGAGTGTGCCAAGAGGCAAGAGTCAGGCTCTGCTTGGTGGTGTCAAGCAATAGGACAAGATGAAATGGGCAAAACTGATGCACTGGAAGATCCACCTGAATGTGAAAGATACCACTGTCTTAGCAATAGTGTCTCATCCACAAAACTTCAGAGAGAAAATGCTAACTGGTAAACCTTTATACTTCAGCTCTATTGTTAGTATTTTTTTCCTGTCTTCTCAACTTAGTCAACTGACCTATTTAGATATGTTATTTAGGGCAAGAAAAACACCTTTCTTCTTTACTAAAGAGGGCACTTAGGGTGACTAGTTTAGCTGTCACTGCCAATCAAAGGGCTAGACTGATTCTAACAAAGTTACAAAGTTTCAGTACTCATATATTTTCTAAATATTTACTGTACGTTTTTATTCAATTTTACCAAAACACCATGCATAACCAGCTTCACAGAAGGAGGTAGGTAGTATTTCTTTACCCTGAACTGACTTTCTATGTTCACTAAAGTAATGTAAGTACCTATGTAATGAAATACTGAATCTCAGGTACATAATAGATATATAGTTGAATCATTTGCACTGCATTACTTTTTCCCCTTGGAATTGTTTGTTTAGGGTTTGTTTTTTTTTGTATAATTAAAGAAATTAATCATCATGACACAAAACAACTGAAAGTATTTGTGTACCTTCAGTCATACAGTGATGTAGATTGTGTGAACTGGAATAGTTAGCCCAAGAATACTTGAAAAGAATGTGATAAGTCAGTATAGTCATGTCACGTGATGTCACTGGCCTGAGGTGAGGAAGTGACAGACTACTACATTCAAATCAACTGACTAGAGATGGTTTAGTGCCAGATCATTATTCTAAACAAGACATATGATGCATACAGAAAACTGCAAAGGCTCAGCAGGAGTACAATGCATTCAGATATTACCAGCCTCAAAAGGCATGAACTCTGACTTTCAATGCACAGGGAAGAGGAGTAAGGGATTGAAGAAATAGCCTCTGTACAATGAGTACTATGCTTTTACATCATTAGCAAAAGCAAAATAAGTGTTCTATTTGTATAAGCCTACAAACATTGACAGAAACAGTGATGATATATCTGTTGGACTTTAACTGAGTTGAACAATTCTATCTGATTTGAGAGCTGTCTACACTGCATTTTTTGTTGCTAAAGCAACAGCAAAGCTAGCTGTGAAGTGAATGGACAAAATAATCCACAGGAACTACAAAATATTATGTACATGCTCATTCTTACTGTATGCTATACCCATAAACATATATTTGAGTATGCAAAGATATATGTGTATATGTATGTTGAGTATGCTCTGCCAAAATAACAGCAAATGCTTATGCTGTGAATGCATATGTACAGTAATCATGAGTCTGAAACATCTTTTTGCAAAATATTTATTAAGTAGTTCAATTTGCAGAATTAGAAGCTACTTTGAAACAATTGTTCTAACTGAATACGACTGATACAAGCCCTTGTGATCCTGAGGAGTAACCAGGGATTGAGTAATCCTATATTGTATCTATAAAATATTTTTCAATCTACACAAAGCACAGATTTATCCTTGCATAAGAGTTCCATCTGAGATAACGGACAGGTTATGATAGATGTTGTACATCATGAGCAGGACTGCTCCTCCCCCAGGTTCCTGCAGTCCAACTGGATAAAATAGGTGAGATTTGGGAGGAATGCTGGGAACGGCCACCCAGTAGAGTAACATATCAATGACTGAAACAGAAAAGAATACTGAATTAGTGGATGTTTTTTGTCTCAAGTGCTTTTACCAGAACCAAACACTTGAGCCCCTTTCACAACATGGAAAAACAGCATATAATGCTAACTCTGCTGTCATCATATATGTCCTAGAGTCTCATGTCTGGTCAGAGGAATTTATTTTCATTCTCATTTTTCATTTACAGTTAATAAAGGCAGGAAAGCTTTTGCCTTACTGCTGAAGAGTAGCAATGTGTTATGAAACAATCTGTTTTTTGATTTCCAGTACTCTTGGATGAGATCTAATTCTATTGTATAATACTGAAAAATTACTACCATTAGTGAGACAATTTCAATGAAGATATATATACAACAAAAAAAAATTTATAAATTGTATACTACTTATATATATATAATTTACAAACTGTGAAAAATAAAACACATAGACACATGAAATATGATACATAATGAAACAAGCAGATTTAAATAAATTAAAAATTGCTCCTGCTACTCTCATTATGGTCCCTAAAGTATTCATGTCTGTTAAAATCTTTCAACTCCCAGGTCTGCTGAAACATAGGAAAAAATTATTTAATACTTTTTTGTTTATGTGTGCATGCTTTCTTCTTTTAAAAAATAGACCTCAATAAAAATTAACTAGGATACTTCCCTGCTTGTCCACAAATTTTTACCTATGTTGCAACAGTAAATCTCTAGTGTTTGTTGTTATTTAATTTAAAAGACTATTCCAGCTGCAAGAGCAGTGAGAATTTTATCAGTGAATGGCAAAAGCTCTTCTACATTCTTGAAATCCTTGGGATGTGTCCTAAGCAGTGTTTCAAACTATTTCAATTTTTTAACTTAAAATCAAATTAATTCATAACAGTGCCAGTTTCTTTCCACAATCTATAATGACAGCTTAGACTGACTAACATAGATTAATCCCTTCTTGCTTCCTGTCTCCTGCCTATTGTCTCAATACAGGGTTGGGATATGGAAATGTTTTTTCCTAGTGTGATAATCACCAACAAGAACAGGAAGAAGCACTATGTGGAGAGTGTGGCAGAAACAGTTTATTTGAATTCTACTGACTTTGTTACTTCAGCACTTAGTGATGGTATCCAGTGTAACTTTAGGCCATTCTATTAGAATTCAAGTCTAATCTTTTTGAATGTCCAGTTTTACAGAACAACAGAACCATAGAATCATTTAGGTTGAAAAATACTCCAAGATCATTGAATCCAAACTGTGATCCACCAATACCTTGGCACCTAGAGCACAGCACTGAGAGCAGCACCTCAGTGTCTTCCTTGCAGTGATGGACCCAAAGTGGACACAACATTTGAAGTATGCTCTCACCAGTGCCAAGTACAGGGGGATGGTCTCTGCACTGGCCCTGCTGGACACACTATTTTTGATACAATGTTTTGATATTTTGGCATCTTGGAAAATATTCCTAGAGAAACTTTCACTGGAAGAACTAATTTTAGAAGTAATTTATAACTCCAGCACAGAAAAGGAAGCAAAGAGTATCTCTTTACTCTGGTAACTTTCTTCTTCTACACAATGGAAGCTGTGAAATTTCTGTGACATACACATATATCCCCATCAATTTAGTACTTAATATATACTTAATATATAGTATTTAATAGCTTCTTAAGACAGAAATTTAAGGACTATAAGACAAATTTGACTTCTTAAAAAAATTATCACAATGGCATTATTCTTGCTTTTTCTATTTTTAAATATTTTTTGTAAAACAAAACAAAACCAAAAATCTACATATAAAAACATAGACACCAAAAATCCTCCAGCAATGACAAAAGACTTGTGGCTTGATAAAAAAAGTATCACTTTTCAGTCTTAAAGGTAAAATGGTCATGGTGTTGATAAAAATTTTTAAAAGTCTCTTAGAAAGAAGGGTAAAAACTACATTCAGAATAAATACAATTTGTTATTTTATAATCTAATGTAGTTTTTTAACATAAACAGGATAAATTTGGAGTCATTGTGATTTGTGCTGCCTTTCCCTTACAAAAAAAAATACAAGTGGTCACTTAAAAGTGAATACGGCATTTAAGAAACTAATAACGGTTTTGTAGTAGAGCCCAAAGCCCAGGAGAAATCAAGATTGTACTGTATAAGGTTATGCACAATATTGTAGGGAAAAGTCAGTAATTGGAAGAGTTTTCAACCAGAACTGATAGCCCAGAATCTCTTAGAGCAATGAACACATCTGAAATACAGCTGGAGTGTAGGAGAACTGCAGCAATAAAGAGCAGCTGAGCTGGGAATGTAACTCTGGAGATCATTGGTCAAACTCCTGCTTCAGGCAGGATCACTAACAGCGGGTTCCACAGGACGATCTCCAGTCAGACTTTCAATATCTCCAAAGTTTTCCTCTACCTACTTCTAGTGTCTGATCACCCTCACAGTAAAAAAAGTTTCTTTCTTATATTCAAATAGCATGTCTTGTACTTTAACTTTGCCTGAAAAACAGCCTACAGATCTGCTCTAGCAGCTTCATTCCTTTTTCTGACTTGGTGGGGGAAGAAAGTGGGATTTTGTTGGCAGGCAGTTCACTAAATTCACAAAAATACCAAAAGGAGGATGGTACTGTCATAAAGTTGTATTAGAAAGACATATGAAGCTGAATAATGTCAGTGAGAGAGACTGTCTTTTACAACTGAAGTTAAAACCTAGCAAGTGGCTGCTGTATGTGTGGGACCTCAGATGGGTCTCCTTCCCTTCTCTAGACATCCCCAAGAGGAAAGCAGGAGATTGTAATGACCATGGAACCCCCTGGAAGGACAGGGAGAAACCAGCTCTACGTAGTTTTGGTGCTAGAAAAGAAAGACGAAGAGCTAAATGGAGGCTGATTTACCTGAATTTTCTGAGGACTGGAATTGTGGGGAGATCCAGAGAAGGGGACATGCCTCCTCTGAGTTAACAGTGTACTTGTCAGCAAAGTCTGTAGTGAGCTCTGACATCTGATCATTTCTCCAGCCATCAATCTTCCATTTCATGATCTATATTTGCCTCTATCTATATTTGCAAAAGAAAATACGTATCTGTTTTTAAAAAATGCAAATGCCTCTGAAGAAAGTAGATATGGGAGAAAATTCTGAACATGTGGAAACATTTTTTGCTGTGAGAGTGACCAAGAACTGACACAGGTTGCCAGAGAGGTGGTAGACTCTTCATCCTTGCAGGTATTCAAAAGCCATCTGACATGGTCCTGAGAAAGCTGCTCTAGGTGGCACTGCTTGAACAGGGAAGGTGGACCAAATGTCATTTGGTTGTCAACCTCAACCATTTTGTGATTCTAAATGTTTATGAAAATAGTTAGATGTCTAGAGAAGAATACTGAAGGTGTTGCATTGATCCTCTTTCAAGGTTCCACACCTTACTTAGGAATGAGTTTCAGGAAATTCTGGAGTTTGAAGTCAACATTTTGAGAGGAAAAGACTCAATACATATCTTGAAAATAAACTATTTTTGAAAGCCTGCAGGCCTTTTTTGGCTGTGTCCAACAGCCCGTGGTTTTAATAGGACCATGCTCAAGGGCTGCACCAGGTCCTGTGTTTTGCCCATGTCACTGGTAATTCCTGAAACTTTTATCTTTCCTCAGATGCCTAAAAACATGTGCTGGCTGAGGGGAGTGGATATAGCTTTGGGATTTTTTTTTCTCTGCACCAAAAATTTCCAACTTTTCCTCTTTATGTACTGTTGCTTTAACTCACATTTTTTGCTGCTTGGTGGATATGCAGATCTGAGGGTTGGTTGCTTTGTGAAGTGAAGGCCCACACACCATACGTGAGCTGTGGTGGGAGAGAGAAGGCAGTGATGTTTTCTGCTTTCAGGCACTGTACAGTAGAAAATCTCTAATTTCAAGGACCTCCATTCCCTATCTTTGCACAACAGTGCTTGGGCTTTGCAGCAGAAACACAGTAAATACAATAGTGAGTCAGACTGAGCTCTAATGACCACAGTGGCATAACGAAGTAGTGATATCCTGACAGCACTGGGAAAATCTTAGAAAAAATTCTAAGAGGTTTTATGGTTGCATATTTGCAACTACCCACTTCCAAAGACAAACATCATCCATTCCAGGCAGTGGGGATGGTGCTGTTCATTTGAACTGGTGTCACTGAGTGGCAGGAGCTGAAGATTTTCCCTACCAGGTTGACTCCTAACCTGCAGACAGTGAGGGAAGAAGATGAATAAGAAATTGATAAAGTCTAAAGAACGACAGAAACTCTAAGATATCGCTAGTAAATTAAGCAATTTAGCACTAAATGTAGTGCTAAAGATGGACATTGTTCTCCTCAGTTGCCCAATGGTTTTTAATATGATAGAGGAATTGTTTAGCTTGCTTTCCTATAATTATTAGTAAACATCTTATTTGCTACATCTCTTATTAGAAGCAGAGCCTAAACACCTCAGTCTGATTATTACTCATTCATGAATGCCTGCTTCATTCTTCTAAATTAAAACATGCTCTTAGAGAGGTAATAAAATTATCATCAGAATCTATTCAAAACAAATTTAAGAATGGGTGCTCAAAGCAGTCAACACTGAAGTCATCTAGAACATGTGTGAGTATGCAAGAACTATTATATACTGTTCTGTATACACTATTTAATTGTTACAGTTGTAATTGACATAGGAAAATGACTTCTTGATCTAAATGGTTTTGAATTGCAAGGCTCATCCTCCCCTGATTAAATTGCACAGATTCATAGACAGCAGAGAAGAAGTGTTGTTCAGTGCCAGATCTGGATCACAAAACTCAGCTGTGTTTCAGCTAAGGAGCACTAAAAGAAACAGAACATTAAGATACACCATGCTCAGGCACAAAGTCACTATCCATCATGCAGACAAACTCCATTTCTCACAGCAAAACATTTACTAACCTTCTGTCTGAGAAGAAAATTGCACTGTACATTTCAAAACAGTTTTCCTAAAATGCATAAAATGAGTAACAGTCAAAACAGGTTTTAAACAGGTATAGTCATATATAGTGTCAACACAAGCAAAATCAAATACAACTCTTTTGAGTATTCATTTCCCTTCTCTCTAGTTATATCCCATATTTTTAATGAACATATATTGCTAACCTGTTAGCTGGCAAAAGAATCCACATTGAACTTAACCAAGATAACGCTGTCCAAGATTCCAGACTTTGTCATAGGAAGCAATGTTTCATCACAAATGCAAGACAGACACTGAATATGAAAAAGCCAACAGAGCTGCTAAGATAGACAGAGGCAAGTTCTGCTCTACCTATTCAGAACTCCATAGGGAGCCACTGAAGTGAATGGAGGATGGATTGTGCTTACTGTTGTACAGAGATGTGTTTCTGAGGTCTCTCCTAACAGCAATTTGCTCATTCTTATGGATTCATGCCCCTACAGAGTTCGTTGCTCCAGTTCTCTGTGTGTTAACCAGGAATGCAAGTCCACATTTCAAAATCTCCAACAGTCACAAGAGCATCTTATCAGCTGGGAGACATGGCTCAAAGCACACCAGGAAAAAAAAAATCCTCTGAGGTAAACCGAATCTTATAAAAATCTTGCACTAGAATGCTGAAAATATAAATGTTTCATGCAGACAAATGTCTAAAAGTTACAATTTATGATTAATAGTCACCAAATGTGGAGGCCCAAGAACTGGTTACTAGTATCACCCCTTGACTTTGGAAGGTTTAAATATGTGATACACCTCAAGGTTAGGATGAGAAAAGCCTCCTTCCCATAGGCCTCTGCACTCATATGTTAATTTCTTCTTTGTTCTATTGGCCCATTGGCCCTGTCCACCCCATCCAGCCTCCCATCTCCATTGATGTATATCCTCTAGAATGTTTTCCCTTCCTTGAGTTCCTATTGGTCACATTCTGCCGCATTGCTCCAACCCCATTCTCTGATCCCTAACCCTACCTATGTGCCATTTTCCCTTATTCTAGTTTCACCCTGGCCCTCAGATCCTCTACCCTATATATATATATTTCTGGACCCTCAGCCCATCTGGGTGCTTGTCCCTGAGTTGTGTTTGGAGTTGTGCCTCGTTCTTCAATAAACTGCCATTTCCAAACAAGAACTCATCCCAGCCCCCTTTTTTGCCAATCTTTGGTGGCTTTGTGCTCCAGGCCAGAGTGCACAATTTGCTTGGGGACCTGTCTGTAGCATGCTGCTACAACCTAGACTATGAAAGATGTTTTTGTTTTTTTATTTTTCCACAGCAGGATACTAATGATTCTGCTATCATTAACAGTTGTAATTTGCTTAGGTTCTGGTTCAATAGGATCATTTAATTCTTCTGACACATTAACACTGACCTTATCAAAAAGCAGAAAGATAGGATTTTTGTTCTGGTAGAAAATAGACCACAGGAGTGGGTCTCCATTATATAAATATGCTTGTGATTGATGCAAAATAACCCCCTGTTCAGTGCGTCTAACCTCCAAGTTACAGTTGAATATCCTGTCATCCAGTTTGATATTCTGCTTTTAATTCCTTATGGTAAGCAATTCCATTACTCCCCAGAAATATATGATGTACATAAGGTAATTCTGCTTACAATTTCAACTACTAACACGATGTAAAGGAATACTAGCAAACTATAAATTTATTTGGAACATAAAAGAAAGCTTTATGATTTAAACAATCTCTACAGTACAATTTTCATCTCCGATCATAATGATTACTTCAGCATTTACTGTGCTTGCTGAGGGTGATTTTAGGGTAGCTGATCTCTGCTGAAAGGGTAGTCTTTTAAAAATGAAAGGACAGATTAATGTCAGAAAAATATTATTGATTTAATGTGTTAAATACTTTAATGTATCTTGGTAGATATAACCTTATTTTTACAAGTATTTTAAAAGGTAGTCTGGTTTCTGTGTTGTAATGAACTAGCTTGTCTCCCGCTGCAGCAGAGGATTTGTTACAGACTACTGACCTGAAACTTAATTCACAGAAAGGAGAGCATGCTAGCTGAATCCTACACTTCCTTAAGTATATATTCCCTCTTTTAGCTGCATCTTCACTTTCTGTCCTGCATTCTGGGAAGAATAATAAGAAAAAGGAGCAATAATATTCTAGTGACATATCTTTGGTACTTTCAGGACATAATATCAATAGCATAATGTAACCAGGTTACTTTGCTTTCTATATGCCACTACAGTGAAGGCCCTAAGGCGTGTCTTGGCCTTTTCCACTGTTGACTACACAAAGGCTTCCAGTCTTGATTTGCCAATTGCTAATCTTATTTGACTAAAACCACAGCCAAATTCTCCTGAGAAACAGTTAGATTGCATTACTCAGTACATTACTCATAGTTTATATGGCATTTACTTACTACACTGAACTGCAGCTAAGCATTGCACCTGAGGTATTTTAAGGGATTTAAATGATGCTGGTTGGCAGTCATGTAACTTCATCAGCTGTGACACAGCTGCTATGCACCTTTATGACCTCTTGGTACTTTATAATTTTTAATGTGTTCAGAGCTAGCCAACAGAAATGCAGTAATGTCATAATGCCATCTACAGGCCCTAAACAGTCCCAGTTTCTCTTGGTGACCCTGCCTTCCATTTTCTACCAGACAACTAAAAGAAAGGATTGGTAGAAAAAGAAATCATAACCCTTCGAACTGAGAGTCAAATCATAAGTAATTAAAAAAAAAAAAACAAAACTCCACTATGATTATTAATAATGAGCTTTCTCAACAACTTTTTAGTAATTTCTGCCAGGAACAATGTGGAGATAGCTTTTCATGTAGTATTTATCAACTCAATCCATGACCTCAGTTAAGAAGTAAGGCAGTGTAAAAACAAGTGAGCAGTCCTGAATGTTGCATTGAAGTTGCATTATTTTCAGTCTTTAAAATTACTAATAAGCTGTTGATTTACAGTGGTTAGTATTCCTATAATATAGATATGTCCAGACTTTCTGATCCTGAATACCAGCCAGCAAACCTTCAAATACCCAAAGGCCACAGGATAGACAGCACATATTCTAGAGAGATGAGGGAAGAAGAGAGCTCCAACTGTGGTTCACAACAGGTGGCAACATCTCCCAAGGGGTCCCACTGCTTCACTGGGGTATTGCGGTCTAAACACAGCCAACTGATTTGCTCCCTCAAACTCAGAGGTTCAGATTGCCCAGAGGTTTCCACCATAGGAAAGCTTCCCTGTTAATCGTGTGGCACAATCTCACATATGGCTTGAACTTCTGAAGGTCCACACACCTATTAAGACTCACCCTGTTATGTTTGGCAGCAGATGCAATTTTGTGCAACCACAGACATTGTTAAAGCTGACTGATGTTTTTGCCTCTGCTCTGTCAGGTTAAATGGGAAACAAATAAAAAAAAACCTCACCAAACACACACCCACACCAAACAAAAGGAAATAAAAAAGGGCTGAAAAATAGAAACCACAGTCCAAAAGAATAGATCATCTGGCATGGGGTAACCCAGACTACAAAGAGAAAACCTCTCCCCTTGCAAAATGTCACTTTTTTCATGACTGGGAGGTAAAGAATCAGAAATAGAAAACCTCTGGCGCTGTCTATATTTCAGCTACTTATGCTTCCTTTCTTTGAGGATCTGTGAACAGTGATTCCAACAATATTGCTAATGAAAAATATACAAAGAAATTTGTCTAAAAACTCAAACAGCTCATTTTCAGCTCCTTGCTTCTTCTCTCCTTAGAATAATAATAACGAACCTGTTACACATTCTCCTGGTAAGCAGATCTCCATCTCAGCTTGTGGCTCCCTCCCACCAGCTTCTGTTTGTCTCCTCAAAATTACTATAGTGTTCCTAAGAGAGGCCAAGAACCACTGAAATTACATGAGTTCTATATTTATAGTATAGAAGATATACATGACCACTTGCAGCAACATCTGAAAATATTTCTTTCTTAGGCAAGTCCTAACACAGAAGATGACATGCCTCTTCTATTATTTGTACAGAATCATCACATTCAAGAGAGGTCTATGTACAAGTAGTAATTAACAATCAGAATTTTTGATGCTCTTCTAATTCAAACCTGCAGACTACAGGAAGACAAGTTGCATCCAAAGCAAGACAATGTCTCAAGCTTTTATGGAGCATCTTTTTTTTTTCCAGTTAATATTTTCAATTCTAAGGCTTTCTGTGCTGTTTGGATAAAAGCACTTCCATTTAAAAATCCTGTTTTAAATGCTTTCATACAATAAATAGAGAAATGTCTCCAAAGAAGAGTCAGACTAACAGCTTGACAATAGACATCACAGTAGATTTACTTTTTGCATGCATTCTTACTGCAGCCCCTGTCAGGCAGCAAAAAAAGATATATTCTCTGAAGCTCTTGTACTTCTCATTTGTTACATGCAGCTATTATTTTACTTGGCTTTGATGTTTCACACAACTTTTAGAAGCAAAGAATCTGCTTTGACAACATGACATTTCCCATATGTTCTCTTAGTTGTATGAATGAGAAAACCTTGGATAACCCTAATTAGCATTGGCACTGTTGTTTGTAATCCTTGCACTGCTTTCTATACAATATTGTTTTAGTAACTTAGAGTTATGAAAGGTTGTTCTTATTGTGCAGAGGACCAAGAACACCATGCTACTGAGGATCCTTGACTTTAAATTGCTGGAGAGAGATGGTGGCTGAGTCCCACACCTTGGCTCCCTGTCCACGTTGTAACTAGGTGGAGGTTATGGCAGGTAATGGTCTGGTTGTAGGCAGATGGGGATTGCCTCCAGGTGAATTTCTCAACTCCACCTGCTTTGCTTTATGGGCTGAAGGAGGTTTTCAAAAAAGCTGCTTGATCAACAGATGGAGGAGAAGAGACTTACCTGAACTGGTTCACATTTTGCCTCCAGTCATAGAAGCTTCTTTTCTGTTTTGGCTTAAAAATCCTTGCCAGTGACTAGAAGGAATTTAATCTCCTACTGATCGAATGCAGTTAGTTCTAGCTTTTGTAAATATTACCTCTTCCCACTGAATAGGCAAATATCTAACTTTTGCATGTAAACCGAGTGCCGGAGAGCATGTCTGACATATTGTGTGAGAATAATCTGCTTCAGAGCTGGCCACAGGAGAGTATTGCACATAGTGCTGCTTGTCACCTCAGTTGCCTTCAGCTCCCTGAGATTCAGGATCTGGCATGATTTCAGAATGCACCTCCCTGCTTTGGTTTTTGGGAGAAACAGCACACCAGAGGGTTGTGCTGCCTCCCAGAGGGTCCTGGTCAGGCCAGAGAAATGAGCCAACAGAACCTTGTGATGTATCACAAGGGGAAGTGAGAAGTCCTGCACATGAACAGGAACAACCCCAGACACCAACATATCCTGGGATTGGGATGCCATTTCCCTTCTTTATAGCAAGGACACATTGGTGGATAATTTTCAACTTGTCTTCCATGACCCCTGGGTCCTTCATTGCAGAGCTGATTTCTAGCCAGCTGCCCCTAGTTTGTCCTGGTTTATTCCTCCCTTGGGGTAGGACTCTGCATCTCCCTGTACTGAACTTCATGTTATTCCTGCTTGTCCATTTATCCAGCTTCTTGATGTCCCATCTGGTGTATTAGCCAGATATATACCCTCTGATAATGCATCTTTTTTCCTTTTATCACTTTCCAACTTATTTTCATTTTACTTTTTCAAAAAAAAAATAAAAATAAAATCAGTCTCTCCTGCTTTAAGCGTTTCAAAATCAAGTTACAATTTCCATTATTCTGGAATACACTTTCTTTATTGTTTTAAACCATGGATAAGATATCCACTGCTTCCAAATATCTTAAGGTTTGAAATTCTCCAAGATTCTGGACAAGTACTGAGTAACTAAGCCTAATATTGTACATGTGGGTTTCGAGCCAAGTGCTTTATCATTAGAACTCAGAACTGCTTTAGTAATACAAAAACAAACCCACAAAATCCATGGAGAAAAAGATAAAATGAGATCAGCAGCAGAAAGAGCTCTTGCTGTGATTTTTTTCCCCCTCTCTAGTCTTTATTCTTCAAATTTAACTTTAAAATTAGCAAATGGCTTAACTGCTAAAAGAAAAATAATTCAATGGTGATAAACAAAGGTCAAAAATATAGGCAAAAGCATTTCTTGATGAAATTTGTAACTGTTATCTCCTCAATATCCAATCCTTTTTCCTCTCACCTGCTCTTTGACTACTTGTTCACACATCTCTCCTCAGTTGAACATGATTTTCTTTACCTTCTTTTATTATATATTACCTTTCTAAAGATTGTGTTATCAAGTTAAGTAATATCTTTTCCTTTATCTATAAAGAATACAAGGTCAGTATTACAAATTTCTTTTTTTCTTTCCCTGGATGTAAAGTTTGTTTAGTGAAGATCCCTCTCTCTTCACCACATATTTGCACACAAAAATGTTTAACAGACCATTCCTTTTTATAACATCCATTTCTAATCCATGATACTATATTTTTATTAGAACAGGAGATTTGCAACATACTCTGTAATCAGTCAATTGGTCATTTGGTCATCAGTTCATTCTTTTATAGATTCTTGTTTCCCTGTGCAGAAAAAGATGCATTTCTCACTTCTATGTTTAGATACACCAGCATAGTAACCACAGCAACTGCAGTCAGGTTTCAAAGGCCTTTTGGTAACCATCTATTTCTAACAGAAGAAAGTTTAAAACAAGTTAATATCTCTGATCAAAGCTGATAAACATCCTGTGGCATATTACTCCATATTCACTAAGATTAATTTAGCAAGGCATCTCTGCTCCTAGGGTCCATAGAGGTATTTCATGATGTCTCCACAATCCTTCGGCTGTGTCACTATTTTGACCAATTTGTGACTCAGTTAATCCCATTCAATTATTTTTCTCTGAGATTAAAGTCCTCCTCTTGAATCTCTTTCCAAGCAGTGTTTGACACTTCTATTTTCTCTTCTTTTTTGAAGTCATCTTTTGTTCCGGATCAGTTAAGAATCTCTCTCTAGTCTAACATGTGCATATGCTACATAGTCAGAGTGTCTGAGGGAGTTTCATGTCTGAAATACACCCGTCAGTCAAATTGAACTTAGCTGGTAAAGGCCTGAAATTGTAGTCATTCCCTAGGTATACCTATAGCTCTAGGTATAAAAGTAAAGTTAGTCTCCTTCAAGCAGTAATTCTTTGTTTCTCCCATTTTCTATGATCCTGAAAAAGTTTTGAATAGCATAAAGCAGCTGTGTCCCATTTAAAGGAAATAGAAGCCAATAATTTGTGCTTAGAAATATGTCCTTATGAACAAGCGATCATTTTGGAGTCACATTCTTCTACCACTTTTGCTATTATACTTTGTGCTAACAATTCTAGACATTCCACTATAACAGTTTGACATTAATTTCACTATATGGGAAAAAAAAAAAGAATCTGAAGTTAAATATTATTTGTTTCTGGAAACAGACAAAAACATAAGGGTTGGCATTTAAAAAGCTTTATATTTCTCAGATAGATTTAGGTTCCTTACATATGTTGTATTTTGGTAACAGTGTGTCCTACTATTTATCTTCCTCCAAATTTCCATCATGCTTTTGTTCCATCCAGAACAATGCTCCCATTTCTCTATTTAGGCTTCCAGCTTGCACTCAGAGAGTTGTGTATCAACCCTTGAATTTCTTTGTAACCCTGTTTGTATATGGCACTTCATTTATTCTGTCTATTGAACATTGTCTTGTATTATTAGTCTTTATCTGTCCTGCTTTTTCTTTAGGACTGTAGGATTTTAGTGATTTTTATCCACAATGGATGAATTCTAAAAAACTGTATGTTATTTTCAACCTGTTTTCTTTCCTCTTTCTTAAAAGGTCACTCTTGACCTTGACTTAGCAGCAGCTTGGCCCCCTTCCAGCAAAGTCAGAAAGGTAGTGCTTTGGAGAAGGTTATTAGTAAACGGGTTCTCAGCCCCTCTTCCAGTACATGAGCACATCAGGCAGTTGGAGAACTTTTTATAAATGTGACAGAGTGTTTTATATGCCACTTTCAACCTAGGAGACCAATCTGTATTGCTCTCAGCATTTTATAGGTAACTCCTGAAGTAGGGAAACAAAGAACCTCAGAAAGAATGAGCAAAAGGAATGAAACTGTGGTTCAGTTGTGGTTGTGTAGGCAGATGAAAAACACTCAAATTTGTAGACTCAATGGTAACCCTTGCTTTTAGTGGAGATCTTTTTCCACCTGCACACAGCATGAGGGAATATTCTTGACTCCTCTTCCCCTGTACTCACAATTCTTCCACTCCTTTGCACATCTTATACAGTAAAGGTTCAGGAGGAAATAATGTCTGTGGGTTAGTAGCTATAACATCATACTTCAGGAAAGAAGAAAATAAAAACAACTGCTATTGAGGTTTATATCATGTCAGATACATTCTGTCTGGAGGCAGACCTCAGCTATATTTAATTCAAGATATTGTCCTCCAGTATGGTCCAGAGCAGAGAGATAAGTCTAAACAGAGGGATACAGAACATGGTATATGTACAGCATGAAAGAACTGAATCAGTCTAAGGAAAAAACAACCTTCAACTACATAAATGTTTGACACAAAGAGGAACAAATGTTTTTTCTATAATCACAAGAGACAAGACATGAAAATGGAAATTTGTATTTCCATGAAGCACTTTTTGGATAGGAACTAATAAATCACTTTAAAGTCTAAATGCAGTTAAGTGGTTGAATCAATTACATAGGAAGAAAAAGGAAAAGCATCAGAAACTCTTAATAAAAACCTGTCAGAAATAACAGTATTTGTAATAGGGTACTTTAAGTGACCTCTTAAAACCTCTTTTAAACCTTTTTTTTTTTCTTTTTTATTGTTCTATTATGTGCTGAAGACAGTGAAGTATTCAGATACAATGATAGGAATCTTATGTAAAATAGTTAATTGGAGAGTGCTTTCGAGAATATCACAACTGTCTCACAAGTGTATCACAATAATTCTACTAAAAGATTTAGGTACTGGAAACCAGTGGTTTGAATGAAAACAACCAAAAACACAGGATAATCTTTGACTATTCATGTTCTGAATGTTTAAAAAAACATAAATTTTTCTGTCATTTATTTTAAATGTCACAGGAGGGTAGTATATAGACTTAAAGATGAAGATTGGATGATATTATATTGATATTTTATTTTATAAGGTGTCCACATTTTGTACTTGAACAAAGACTTCATTATATCGATAGTCCAACTCATGCAATAGAAGGTCAGGTCATTATCAGTTCATATTAAAATATAATAAGCATCATCATCAATGACTTTTCTTTTTAAATTGCAGCAAACTCTGACAGAAATTACCAAGCCTAAAAATGATTTTCATATTTCAGTCCTGTTATTCTTCCAACATTTATTTTTGTGTTACTAAAATTGGTTCCTTAGTTACTGCAACACCATCCTACAGTATCTTTTGTGTTAAAATTTCTTTATAGCTTTTGCCATGAAGGAGATATGCCTAGTCTTGAAAACCAATGCTTCCAGAAAGCAATACAATAATCATCTTGTGTAATGATTTTTCACTAAGTGCAAAATTTGAAAATTCTGACTGTGTCTAGTCCAGGTTTTTTCCTTTATATATTTCCCTTTTCTGATAAGGCTCTTCCCATAACTATAGCCATGTAAGTTAAAAATTAATATAGAAATAAGAGTATAAATGAAATAAAAAGAGTGCCATTAGAACTGAAATATATGTTTTGGTCCAGGAAAATGCTAACACTTCTGATTTTATCGTATATGCCACTGGAGCTCTATTAACTCACAAAGCAAAAAGCTATGCATAAATAAACTTTAACATTTACTGCAGTTCCCTGTAGGAATAATTGCAACAAAAGCTTTTAAAATATATATGTTGTATGTACCTGAATAATTTATATCTCTTCATTTAGTCTGTGTGTATAAGCAACAAAGAGAGACAAAGAACAAAGCAGAGATCTTAATTTTGATCAATATAAAGATGCTGAGCAAACCAATGCAAGAGATAGAAAACTTTGACTATGTCAAGGAGAGGAACCAAGTTCTACTTGAATTTCCACACTTTGCTCATATTTGGAAGGAAAGCACTTGTCTTTTAGATAGAGGGAGAAAAAACTTCTTTGTTAGCTATTTAGTTCTCATTAGATAATATTCATCCTTTATAAAAGAATGATCCTATGTCAGTAGTATCAATAACACAGTATGGAACAGGAAATAAAAGTTTTTTCAGTATCAGAGATAAAGAAAATATCTATGAAGCCTACATCTTCTCAGTAAGTGCAATGTATAAAAAGCTGTTTGGCAGTAGAAAGTATTGAAGACATGAGAGTGAGATTCAAGCACACCATGCCTTGTCAGCCTCCACTGTCCCTCCCACAGTCATTGGAAGGGTACATGCTGATCATTCTTCAGCAAACTTAGCAGCTGCATGACTTTATTCTTCAAAATATTTACATTTTATAGGTGAATGTGGCCTTTGGATCTGCCCCTCACTGGAATATCTTGTGACAATAAAAATTTTATTGTGTCTGAGCATGATTATGGAGGCTGAGTTTAACTGATTAACATTAATGATGTCTGGCCAGATTGCCTTAATCTGTGCCCTCCATTACTTACAATCAGCTCTTGGCTTAACATGATTAAGGTTTACTTTATTTCATGTCTAGCAGTCATGATGCCAAAAACAATGGTATTCAGAGTTACCTGAGCCCACACCATCTGCTATCAGCTCTCTGAAATGAGTAAGAGCTGTAATTGACTTGGGTATCATAGCAGATATATTCTTTGGCTTTTAAAAACACTCCATCCTAGCTCTGTGCAAACCAGGAGCAAAGTCATTCACAAAAGGCCCTTATCACAAAAATCCAGAAAGAATATTTATTCCTCCTTGGACATATCTGTTGGGGCAAAGATCTTCAGTTCCTCACCATTCTGGAGGCAGTCATTCTCTTAATTTCACTTGACTCTATCTTCCTGAAATGTATGTCCTTGGCTCAGGACACAGGAGCTGCATGCCTTCACTTCATCTATTGAACAATGGCACTGTCTGGTCCTGTTCCATCCCACCTCATTGTTCACATGCAGGCACAGGCTCATCTTCTGCTTCAAGATGATAATAAGGTGTGTTCATAATTAGCATGGCAATAAGTTCATGTGTTAAGGGTATCAAAACATTTTGAGATCTTCTCAGAGTGCAAGCAGGTTGGACATGTATCTGTCATCCTAATGTTAGAGGGGTCAGCTACAGATCTATGCACCTGTATCTTACCATGCTTCTTGGAAATTAAACTTATTTGAGAACTGTACATCCACCCAGGTGATCAAAGTGAAGTGTTTATCTTTCCCTTTTTCCTGTGTCTCTAATTGTATACTCTCAAGAAAGTGGAGTAAACATATATCAGTTATTTTCTTTAATACAAGAGGGATTGAAACTCAGGAGTGATTTTCCATCTCTAAGTGTGTTACTGTAGTTCTATTTGGCTGTAGTTCTGTAGCTCTGTAGTACTGTTTGGCTGCCTCCCATTTCAAGGGCAGTATGTAAGAAGGATTCCAGGCTTGTATTGATTTTTGTTGTCATAATTAGCCACTGTAATGGAATTAAGTGGGACCGTGTCTTGTTTGGACTTGTACATAGGGAAAATATAAGGACAAAACCCAACAAAAAAATCTCACAGTCGAAGGCCCCAAGAGGATTTTGGATTTAAGGAAAGGGAGGGACGCAAAAGTAGAAAAGGTGTTATTGTAATGTTGAGTTGGTGTCCTTGGACATTTGTGAAAAGTGCATTGCTGGGATTTAGACATGAATGTTTATGATTGGTGTCTCAAGAGACTGCATCTATATTATAAAAAAGATACATTTTAAATAATTTAATTTATATGGCTGGATCATTCAGTAACACAAACAGCAGAAATAATGTTAAACGTTCAGTCCCATGAAAATGTGCACTCATAAGTGCTATGCAGCTGTTTGAGTCTTTCACCAGGCGATTTCCTGTCATGTGGAAGCTGTGTACATCTCCAGCCAAGTACCCTCCTGCTGACAGGGAGAGTTTGGAACATTTAGAGTGTGATCATTAAAAATATTCTTGATATGAACCTCAAAGCAAACTAGAGATTAATTCACTGGTATTATCCGCTTATTTTTCATAATTAGCAATTTTTAAGAGAGTTTATGGTGAAGGGGTTCCATCACAACTCTTGATATTTCATTATGAGGAGGTGAAAAACATGAAGGAAGTAAAGTTACTGATCTCAGCTACTAGCTTCAAAAGTATAGAGATTTTTACTGACTATTCATGTAAAATTTGTTTCATTTAAAATTGTTAATAGTCTGACAGGCACCATTATAATTGTCTGCCCTATTTTTCTTTTGTTTTTTAGGTTAGTCTTCCTTTGCATATTAAAAGAACCTTTCAAACATTTATAGCTTAAGGTATGCTAAACTTCAATTACATTGACTCATATGGTGAAATTTTTGTTTAAAATATTAAGATCCTTTTTATCATGGAAATATACTGCTTTTTTTCTTTCTTTCTTTCTTTCTTTCTTTCTCAAGAACTATGTGTTATGAACTTAAATAATGCACTTTATTCAAAAGGAATTCAAGTGAAAATGAACTCTTGACATGGTTCTTCCTTACAGTAAGGTCTGAATGGTTCAATTTAAAACTGTATTTTATTGACATGGAGAATAACAGGTACATCTACTAATTTTATACCTATAAAAATAAATTAGGTGTAGGAAGCATTGTAATCTTTTTTCTTATATCTAGTAATGTAATCTACCTTTTCTTATGAAGACAAGTTATAATGTGAAGAACTTAAATGGTTAAGGTTTGAAATATATCCATTTGAACTCTGTGAAAGCAGCCCAAATCTCCTTCAGGAGTTTGAAGGAGCAATAAAATGCTATCTGCATAAAGGATGCTTTTCCACATTCCCAGCCTTGGCAAATATTACAAGCAAAGATAGCCTATACATGTAGGAATGTCTGTGTTTGAGGACATGCAGGTTTTTGTGGGCTGCTCTATCCCTCCAGTTTTTAAGAAGGTGGCAAAAATAAGTGTAAAATGTCTCAGAGAAAGCCAGTTTTATGACTTAGTGCATCTACTCCACATACAGAGGGCAGGCAGATGAGCAAAGGAAAAACATAAAGAATATTGTTTTGCAGGTCTTATTTCTGTATGCTTAGATACATTAGGATTCTTTCTTATTTTTATTCCCTCTCTTTTTTTTTTACCTAGTGGGTACCTAGATACTCTGAGAGAGGACAGGCAGCAATGTCATTCAGAGAAAATGAGTAAGCAACTGCAGAAATGCCAAGTAAGTACCTCTTGTAAAAATCAGTAATGGGCCAAGAAAACAAGCAGTGGAGATATTTTGGTGAAATTATGTTTTTTTCCGCTCACCCACCACATCACCACGTGCTTTGGAAGACAAGCACTAGCTTTGTGTCTTATTGTTAGTGCTCTGTCTGGATGCACACACATTTTTGCAATCATTTCTGGATGCATGTTACCTTAGTCACTCACTTTTAAAGCTGCTCATTACTTTTAATGTTGCTGAATCTTTTCTCTAAAGCGGTGTGACATGCACAGTTGAGTAAAGGCCATAATTTCTCTTGAAAACTCACTGGCATGAATGAAGGTAATGATTTTAGTCTGGCACTTAAGCTGCAAGGTAAATGAAATGAAGTTTTTTATTCAATATTTGATGGCTTTGCATTTCAGGTATGCATCTATTTAATGCTAATGAATTAGACAATTTTTTGGTGTAATGGAAAATTTTAAGGGTCATCTAAAAATTTCTAAAATAAAATAACTTCGCACAATTTAATCTCATATATAATCATACTGATTGTGCAACTCACAAAACTGGCATTATATGATACCAGCTCCTGGGTCTGGATCATCCAGCCTTATGAATCACAAAACTTGGAAACTTTCTTATGTCTTATAAAAGTTGTATTATGTGTCTGTTGTAAAAGTTACCCCCAAATATATTCTCTCCTTCACAGGAGGCATAAAGAGTACAATGTTCCAGTTCTTCTGTTCCCCTGGATCCTTGGGTCATGACATCACTATTTCACTAGCATCTCTATCAAAGTCCCTTTAGTGTGCCTCCTGTAGTGTTGTTAGTAGACCTTGACATTATTACAATGAATATCATCCCCCAGGCTCCTTCCATGGGCTGCGTTCCTGAGGTGTGCAACTTTTCCCTTCATGTTTCAGCTGCGTTCATATAAGTCATTGTCTGGTTGTCAGCCTTGGGTTTTGGTCAGGCTTTGAAGATGTGTGTGAAATACAGACCAGGAGAAAGCACTGGTTGAGGAACAGCTACAAAAAGAACAAGGATCTCTATGGAGGCATGAAGGGAGAGTCTGTGCCAAAAATAATTATTCTTACCAGGTGTAAGGACCCAAATAAGTAACTTCTTCCTCTTGTGCTTCTCAGACGGCTGCTGCTGGAAAGTTGATGCTCCAGGTCTAGAAATTGCTTGGAAGAAGAAGAAAGCAGGCTGAGGAGCAGCACTGAGGAGTCAGGAGCTGTGACCAAATCAATATACAGAAAGAAAGAAACTTTTGAGATTAATCTGGAAGAAAGGGTGTATCCTCAATGCGCTACTCCTTGTCTTGATGATTAATCTCCTCAGCAGAAAGCTGAGAAGCATATTATGAACACCTATCCCTTTCTTCTCCATTTTTCCCCACCTGGCCATAATGCATTTCTAAGATGCCTTGGCCTGCTCCCTTCCAATCTTATTCCTCTCTGAAAGAAGATTGAAGAAATCCTGACTGGTTTTTGGGAATAACTTTGGCACCATCAGTTAGAAGTCAGCACAACTCAGCCAATTTTATAGTCAGAAGGTGTTGAAAAATGGGTAGAATGAAAGAACTGGCAGCTTTCATGAAATTCTTCTGAAAACATAAATCAGTCCCGTCTGTTCACTGTGAGCAGTTAAATCCATTTCACTATACAAAGATAGATGAAGTGATTTTCTGGTGGGCAAAGAAAAATCTGTTGTATAGACTCTTCCCCTCCACCTCCATTTATTCAGAAACAGATTTTGCTGCTCTCCAGAAGAGTCTCTTCTCCCATGAGCTAGCACCCTATTCACCTATGGTCTTGAAGGATCCCAAAACCATCTGGCCTGTAAGAAGGTTAGTCCCAGACCACCACTGTAAGAGCAATTTGTAGGCAGTGAGCTGAAGACTGTTTGAAGGGGACCTGCCCCTACTGCACACATGCATGTCAGACAGCACAGGGTGCAGTTGGACTCTTCCCCTGCTGAGACAACTTTCCTGACAGCCATCAGAGTAGGACCATCTGCCAACCTGGGTTTGAACTCAGACTCTGTGTAATGACAGTGCAGACTCAACAGTCCAACAGGCACACCTGCAGAGAACCCCTACACAATTCTTTTACCCAGGAAGTCACATAATTGCACAAAACTACAGTCCCAAGCTAGAGTTGTTTCAGTCACAGAATCATAGAATCATTTAGGTTTGAAAGCATCTTTAAGATCAAGTCCATGTATTAACCCAGCACTGTCAAATCTACCTGCCTTTTAAATACCTCATTTAATGATGATGATTCCATCATTTCCCTGTGCAGCCTGCTCCAATGCCTGATGACTGTAAAGAAATTCTTCCTAATATCCAGCCTAAACATTTCCTGGCAAATTTGAGGCCATTTCCTCTCCTATCTCTTGTTACTTGGGAGAAGAACCTATGGTAAGTCAAGACTAGTTAGGCACAAAATGGTTCAATGCTTTTCAAACTTGTTTTTTAAATATAACATGGTAAAGAGATCAAAGCAGAGGTAAGAACCTAGCCAAAATACTTCCTATTTGGGGGCAAAAGCCTCAGATGAACACATATGACCAAAGACTGGATGAAAGGCTGTAAGTCTTGAAAGGGTTTCCATGACAAAGTGGAAGCATAAAGATATTGTGACCCTTTAGAAAGAGTTTGTACTGTTTGACTTCTCACAATTCATTTAGAATTTAGTTTGGCAAAGACAGAACTGTCCTACAAAAGATCTTCATTCTTCAAGCTATTTTTGCTAGTTACATAATTTCAGCCAGAGGGGTGAAAAAAAACAGCCCACCTTTTAAAGGATTAGTGCTTAATTTATGCTCATACCTCAACACGTATAATCCAGGTGAAGCACTGTCAGCTACAATGATGTGTCCATATAAAATAAAAGTCTGAACCTTTTGTGAGTGAGTCAGTTTCTCTGTTTGCTTGGCTACAATTTGGGGGAAAAAAAAAAGGCAGATCATTAAATCATTGTTATAAAAAAGTTCTTAATTATATGTAGCGCTGGAGAGAGGACCATTTTTTTAAAATGGATAGTAAGGCTGCATGGCAACCAAAAGAAAAAAAGGTGACTCTCAGCTCTCTGTTCTGAGGCAGGAACTTCTGAATGTCCCACATTTACTGTAAAGTAACATATAATTTAATAATTCATTCATTTTGCTCATCTGTAAAATTTTTATGGCATGAGAGGTAGCAGCATGTTTCCAACATCTTCCTAAACAAATCCTGAGAATATAAGTCTGCAAATGAATATGCCAAGTAGAGATTTTAGAGGCACAGACACAGCAGATGTTCAGTTCTCAATACTTTTTTTCCTTTACATTTTACAATCAGTTCCTCTAGCAGTGTTAGCAATTACAAGTAGATAGTTTTATTTTCATGGAAGTTTGCTAAGCAGATTTAATTGTAATAATTGCAAAAGGGATGCAACTGGAGCATGTTACCCAGAGAGGTTGTAGATGCCCCGTCTCTGGAAATGTTCAAGGTCGTGTTGCATGGAACACTTAGCAACCTGATCTAGTTAAAAATGTCCTTACTCATTGCAGGGGCTGTTGGGCTAGATGCCCCTTAAAGTTCCCTTCCAACCCAAACTATTCTATTATTTTATGATTGTATGAAGTTTCTGAGGGTATAATTCTTATCCCTGCTACGGTGTGTTAATTATCAGTGGAAATATTTTTCTCATCTTTGGTACTGTAAAAACAGAATACAGCCTTGCAAGTAGAAGGAATGATAGGCAAGCTGGTTTACACATTGTGTATATTAATATCATAGCTATCTTCTAAAAGTCTAGCACTATTGGGAGACAGTGTTAAAAGTGGGAAGATATATATTCAGAACCATGGACAAAATACCTGTAAAAGTTTTCACTTCCAAGCATGTAAGTTTATTAAGGTAGACAAATTCTTATTACTAAATTAAATTAGGATAGCAATACATGTCCTAACACATGACCTTTGTTTATGTAATTTTTAAGATTTTTAATCAAAATATTCTTGCCAATGTACTTATAGGCTTCAAAAAAACAGTGTTTGTCCAAAAATTCTTCCTGAAATACAGGACTATGTTCCACATAAAGCACTATGTCAAGTAGCCTGAAATATCTGTGTTGAAATGCAGCTTATATAAACCAAGATGAAAGCACATTAAGTATTTTATGTTTTGTGCATGACAGTACAGTTTTCAACTGCATTTTCCAGACAAAAAGGAGTCACAGGAGCCTCATATGCCCGTCTGCCACTTCTGCTCACACAGTGGGTGACAATCTCTGTGCTGCATTACAGCATGGTGTCCAAATGGATACGAGCCTAATAAGAGCTGGTAATTAAACATGATTAATCAGACACATGACTCCCCACTCTGGCCTCTGTGAAACTACAAACATACTGATGTTCTGTGTTATAACCAGGTCCTTGTGAAGATTCAATTGTTCAGGTTTTGTTGGCGCGGTGGTTCCCACAGCCAAAAACTGGCGTGTGGCTTGAGCCTGTCTTCTTTCCTCTGTGCTGCCCAGATATCAAGGCAGAGGCAGACACCCAAAAGAAGAAATCCCGCAGATTTACAACAATTTACACTTTGGTCACACAGATGCTTGCATTGCCTTAAGTACAACGCCCACAGCACATCCTGTCCTTGACAAGGAAAATATGCCTTCACTTGACATGGCATAGGATAATTGAGATTTTTATGGCTTCCAAGTAGCCCAGATAGCATTATTTATATTGAGTTTTAACTGCTTCCTGGACTTGAACTACATTACTAAGGGGTAACAAATCCCTATGAAAATGTTAGGAGTAAATAGTGTAGATATCACCAGAACACTGGAAGGCAAAGTCAGGACTTGGATAGCCAAAGGAGCAAACACTGAGAATGGAGAATGAGAGATAGACTCTACTGGAACTGGTCAAACCTCAGAGAGATTTCAGCAGAATGAAGTCATGAATCACTAAGAGAAAAAACTTGTCACAGTGACTTGTAAAATGATTAGTGCTGCCACAGAAAAAATCTTCACTAGAATTCAGCCTCACAAAGACTGTTCTCTGCAGCTATATATTATTGCTTTTATTAAAGCAAATCACCTGTTATAATATTTATTTTTTGTATGGAACTCCATAAGGCTACACTGCAAATATATATTTATCTATATATACATGAAAATATAAAGAAATAGATTGTATTTCTTCAAGAGGACTGTTCTCTTAGAATCTGATGACTGAAGTCTTGTAAACCAGGTACTCAAATCAGGCTACACAGTGAACAGCAGATGTCAACTCTGAAAATTCATATGGTGGTCAACCCTATGTAACAACATGGAAGTCAGTGCTGTACCATGTTTCTGAGTGGAGAATTGGATTAAATATTTCAATAGCATTTTTCCTATATCTTTACCATTTTTAAGCTTACACTCCTCAGCTCAATACATGCTTACCCAGAAAGGTCATGCCTCAGTTTGTTGAGAAAGAGATCTGTGAGTACTTCAGGACCTAAAGAATGTACACTGGGATAATTTTGCCCTGAAGCTGACTTGGGGACTACTCTTGCACCCCAGTGTTGCTACAGCTAACGAAATCTGACAAATTTGAAAAAAAGGTAATAGTAAATAAAGGCAAGAAACAGGGAAAAAGAAATCCTATTGTGCAGGATTATGGAGGGAATTTTGGCAAAAGAAGTATGAGCATCATTCAGTTTTGTCTTATATATTGCATAATATTCACATTATATTAACATATTTTTCTATGATATGTTTTATATATATGAAGCCAAACATAATTTTGACTTGTTTATTTTAATTTTTTTTCCCTGAGAGAAGTGGGGGATTTTGGTGGGTGGAGAGAAGGAAAGATGCCAGTTTTTCCATGGTATAAAAAATTTATTCAGAAATTTTGCACCTAGTATTATACATAAGGCTATTGCAGAGTTGGAAGAAGTTTAAACTTTTTCTATGTGTAGATGTCTATATCTATATGGATTTACATTTGTATATATATGAAGTTGCAATTTTGCGTTTTGTATGTATGTAATTTTGCTTTTAAATAACGTAATTTCTCTGCATAGCGATCTATAGAAAGATAGATGATAGATGAGAGATACAGAGATACATATTTCTCTTGTTTAAAAAATCCATACTCATAGTCTCTAAAATACCTTGTAAAATTAAGGCAAGTTTCTTTTAGGATAGTGTATAGACAACAAAAGTAACACTTTCTTGCTAAAGCTTTTCAAAATTCATCTTCAAAACATCTTGCATGAATCACACTTGGAAGAAAATCTTAACACATATCAAAACATAAAGTAACTAAAAGATTTTATAACTGTGTTTTATATTTAAGGACCTTGCTTTCTAGGTGCAGCGTGCTTTCAAGACAAAACAGTATTTCCACTAGCATAAGGCAGAAGGCATTCTTTGATCCTTGGTCCAGGGTAGTCTGCATTATCTATGGAACAGCAGCTATATCCCACTGAAGGGATTACTAACGTTAATATAATCTATTTACTTCTATTTGTTTTCCTTACAGAAGCATGGATTTTAACTAAATACCTTCATCATATGTAGAACCAATGTATTTTGTTATTTTTCTTTAACACTATGCATTCTTATTTTTTAAAAGGGAAAAAAAAATCAACAGGTAACAACTGATGGTTTGTTTGACTGCAGATATAAATTTTCTATTTTTAAACTACACCTGGAGAGTAACAGCTAGTCATGGGGTATTTCTCATATCTCTTTCGCCTTTATGCACATTTGCAAGACAGGTTCAAGCCTCAAAATTTCCAAGAAGCACTATGAAAATATGAAATAGAGAAGCAAAATAGGAAACAGTCTTAGTATTTACTATCTTTTTTATGCACCAAGTTGCAAAAAAACCTCCGAGTTGTGTGAAAGTTTTTTTTTTCATGTTATAATATGATGTACAAAAGTACTATTTTGGGAGGGAAGGGGTTGTTAAGCAATACCAGAAATACCATTAAGGAGAGATAATTTGGTCAATAATCAGACTGTGTGTTTGTTTCATTGTTTTGTCAGTACTGGGCAGCTTCTGCACAGTATGATTTGAGTGAGTTTGAAAGTTAAAAAAACAAATGTGTCAGCTTTTGATGTCCTTCTGGTTCTTCATATTTTATAGGACTCACAGTGGAGTCTGATCTTGTAGACATAATTTAATTAATTAGACATGTTTTTGTCCAGCTTTGAAAGAGGGAGGTAGACCTGTTCATCAATAATTATGCATTACCTAAGAATAAAATTTCTGTTTTGTCACATCAGGCTCATGAAATTCCAGTCCATTATTAACCACAACTGCTATGTATTCAAGAGGAACATGTGTGAAAATAAAGAAATGAAGCTACAAAGAAGTCAGTGAGGCAGACAGGAAGCTGGAAAAGTCCATAGCTTTTTATACATCCAAATCTCCAGTGAATTCACCTGTCAGGCAGCAGGTTTTCTTACCAGCAGCAAAGTCTCTGAGTTCTAGCATTGTCAAAATTTTAATTTCTATTCTCACACAGGGTGTGAAAGTGTACTTCTTACTTTTGCTCTCATTACAGATCATAGAGGATGTTTGTTTCATAATTGCCTGTTCTGATAAAAACTGAAGGAACACACCTCCTCAGTTTAGTGGAAACTTACTTAGTTTTCAAAAGAATTACACAATTATTGAGGAAGAGTAACTATCTAAGGTTTGCTCTTTTTTTTTTAAGAAAAAGTGATAAAAGGAGTGGATTCCCACCAGCTAATACCAGTGCATCACATACTAAAGGGTTAGATAGAATCATAGACTCACAAAGTTTGGAACAAACTCCCAAAGTCACCAAGGTGATTCCACTCTTTCTCTGGGCAGTGTATTCCAATGCCTGGTCATCCCTTCAGTAAAGGAATTTTTTTTAATATATGATGTAAACCACCTCTGGTACAACTTGAGGCCTTCCCTTCAACTTGAGGTTAACAACTCTTTGACAAATGTCAAAAGCAGCAGCCCCTGGGACAAGGAAACATGCTTTTCATACACGCAGCGTGCCATCAATGGAGTGGCCCTAAACACAAAGCAAGTGCTGTACAAATCTGTGAGTGATGAAATCATCAGCAGAGCTTCCACAAGGAAGGAACACTGTGCACAGTCTGTATCGTTTGGCCCATTGGACACATTCCTACAAAACACGTTTCAGTACTGTTGCAGCAGAGAATTCAGGTCCTGTCAGCTGGAAGGACTACTGTCTTATGGAAAATAATAACTTTTAAAAAGAGTTATTATGAGCAGCATAATGAAGTGGTAATATGGGTAAATGTAATCCTGGGATTTATAAACTCAAAAACATGAAAGTGCTCTATAGAATGTGGGACAAAGCATAGCAGGAAACAATTACTGTAAGTTGGAATAGAACTAGATAAACTCAAACCAGAAATTAATAGTATATTTTTAATAGTGAGGTTGATTAACAGCTGGAATAAAGTAGTTTATTTTTATGTTGACAAAACTTCTATAGCTGCAGGGAGATCGTTTCCTGGGATTAAGTTGTAATTCAATCAAAATTAATTAAATGGAATTGGTAGTAAGTGTCTTGTGCAACTGCTGCATGTAAAGTTTATCCTATGCTTGCTGCATTAAATTCAAGATGTTTTCATGATTTTCTGAGTACGAATGCAATTTCTCTGCCTCTCTCCAGAAAGTAAATCACTGACATGAAGAATGCAGCGGCAGAGCTCTGCTCTTATTAAATAAACATGGAACTCGGAAGGTGTTTCCAAAAAAATGCCATAGAAAAATGGGATCTTTAATGCACTCGGTAATGTGAAGAGCTGTCATAAAGGAGAGAGGTGCTGCTGAAAAAGGCAAAATGGCAGCAGATTACAGTGTGCAAAGTAAACCAAAGAGTGGGTATGAGCCAGAGAGCTCCTGTTTCTAAACATTATGAGAGTGTCCTCAGGATTAAGAGGGATGACTTAGGGCATCAGCTTCACACACAAAGTGAGATCACTTATTGCATTCCAGAGAATGGAAAGAAAATTACACTATGATTTTGAGGAAGACTGTGCATGGGTTGTTGCTGCCAGGTGTTGGCAGTGGGATGCTAAAGGAATGGCCTCTGTACAGAGAGGTCAGAGCTGCAGACATTCCTTCGTGGCCCTGCCCACAAGGGAGCAGGGGAAGAGCCCACAATGGAGTAGGAGAAGGAGCAGCAGATAGGATTAGTTATGGACTGACCACATCCCCATCCCTCCTAACATTGGAATAGGAGGTAAAGTCTGGAGTGAAGGAGTGAAGTGGAGCCTGGAAGAGATGCAGTGAGGGAATTTTAAATTTTAATTTTTTCTGGTTTAAATTTTTCTTTGTTTCTTTCTAACCAAATATATTTTAATTGTGATAAAATAAATTCATTTTCCTCAAGCTAAATCTATTTTGCCAGGACAGTGACTGGTAAATTATCTCCCTCTCTTCATCTTACCTGTCTGATTTTCTCCTTGTCCTGTGGAGGAGGAGTGAATAAGAAGCTGGGTTGGAATTTGACCTGTAACCAAGGTTAACATTACAGGTATTCTTTCTGAACAAACAAAAATCACATCTTCACAACTCTGTCTGAGAGTTTTTCTCCCATACTGAAGTAGGAGTTAAATTATTTCTAGAATCTGGCAAGTTTGGGATGTGAGCAGAAGCTGGAAAAAATGCTTTTTTTTTCTTTTTTGCTTTAATTCTTAGAAGTGTACAGAGGCTGCAACTGAAAATCTCAAAATAAAGAGATACTTTGGACTATCAGAAATGTAAATGGAAAAGGATTATAATACAAAAGCTTAGCAACTGCACACAGAAGAAATACTGTGTCAAATTTGCATCGTATTACAAGCTCAAAAAGATTTTCCCTAGTTTCATTGGCATAGAGACAGTTAAAAAAAGATGGCAGTAAAGAATGACTGTTGAAAATTTGACATTTTTAATATATCTAGAAATTCATTGGATCTGATTGTTTCTTGCCCTGGCACCAATGGCAATACACAAATGGTGTAACTTTACACACAATACTTTATGAACAAACACAATTTGGCATTAAAAATGCAGGGATATCACAGCAATATGTTCATTTTACCTGAGTCACAGGAGTGATGTTACTATAGGTGACCTCTTCCTTTTAATGAAAATGCACTGACTACATCTTGAAAACATGCTTATTGCAGCTGTAATGCACTGGGCATGTGTGTGTGTGTGTGTATTTCAAAAACACACACACACGTATATTTTATTCTCTGTAACCAACAATAATTTTTATTTAAGAAAGTGACTGAAAATTCCATCTCTACCAACCATAAAGAAATTCAGGCTGGCAAAAACTCATAGCACCAAAAACAGGGATAGGTGGATGTTTCTCAAACTACTTGAACACAGTCCATGCATACATCCTTAGGTTTTGTTAATGATGACAATTAAAAAAAAATCTGCCTGTAGTGTGTGCATTGAACTATATTCTTGCACTGTTCAACATCATCTCTGAAATAAATACATTCAATACTTGGCAGGATAAATAAAAAATATAAGTATAGACAAGAGTTATCAGTAAAGTGCTAAGAATTACTCTACTAAAATATATCTACGTACACTCAGAAAACCAAAACCAAGCAGACCTTAAACTAAAGAGCCTATATTCCTACAGGTATACTCTCTTCCTCATGGCAAAGACTCCACACTTAGGTATGTGCAACTTGAAATATCATTCTTTAAAATCTCACTTGCAAACATTTTCCTTTCTAGGAAATGCATAATTTTCTCTGCCTTAACTGGAAACTTCTGGGTTTTTGTTTTTTTTTTTCCTTGCGAAAACTTTGAAGTCTGATACTTGAACACCAGAATACTTCAGACATTCCCTTATGGACTTTTTTCTTGAATTGTCCTGTTATGCTTGATAAAGATATCACACAAATTAATAATAAATGCACCTGAGAAATAAGTTTAATTAATGTAATAAAAGGATAACCATGGAAAACAAAGTAAATGGGAAAAGAAAAGGGAGATTTAATCATAATGAAGGACTTCAGTACCTTGTATGATGGGCCTATAGTTCATGTACAAAGTTAATGAATATCTGAAAACATTCCGTTTAGCCCCAAAATCTCTGGAATACCAATACATCAATTTGTAGCTTTTACAATCCAAGAGATTCTTTGGCTTGAGGTTTTTTGCAACATCTTACTAATCTAAACTTTTCTCCTCTCGGGATTTCAAGGGAGTCATTAGGAGAAAATTGCAGTAGCTCTACATTGTAAGGGAATCATCTCATCAGTCCAGACTCTTCATAATACCTTCTACTAAGCTCATTTGTTTGGGTAATAAACTGAGGAAAGAGGATATTTGACCACGTCAATAGAAATTAGTTTAAACTGAACTATCTCTGCAATCCCTTGGCTGTCCTTAGGTAAATTGCAATAAATGATGATACAGCAATTATATTCCGCTATTTTACCAGGTGTCTCCATTTCTCTGAAATAGTGTTTTGCTCCTTTTTATAACCTCTGGCTCTCTAAATAAACTAGGAAGAACCAGTGTACCTAGCCACTCTTTCTTCATTATTGAAAGAATTATTCCCATGTCCCACTCTACATCAGCTACTGTACTTCTTGTGGCAAATTGTTTCTTTTATGCAATAATGACAATAATTTTATTCTTGAAAGAATAATTTTATTCTGTGAAAGATTTGACCGTAACGGTAAAAACATTATTTGGCACAGTACATATAGAAAAGCTTGAAAGCAAGTGATTTGCAGTAATTGGTGTGCTTCTTCTGCTCCTACTTTGGGAAGCTGTAGCTGATGGAAGAGTACTGAATATCTTTGAGCTACAGGCAGTATCAGGACTGCCTCTGTGACCTGGTCCATGTCATCACTTCAGTCATTTCCCATAAATCTTTAAGTGAAACAAGCAGCAGAAACACACTTCCCATTACAGATCAGAGAATGGACCCATTATTCACAAGACAGAATCAGTGTTGGCAGATGAAATGACGCCAGTATAAAAACATCACACAGGGAAAACTATTTTGAACATTCTTAACATGACATAGTCTGACTTAAGCAAAGAAGCTTTGAAATAATCAAGAAAGATGGGAGAAGAAAGGTAGTGTAGGGTCTTTCGTCCTTTCCCCTGAATCTGTGACAATTTTATGTGTTGATTTTGAGAGACTGTTTGCTAAGAATATTCACCCCCATATCATGACATTTCAGAGAACGCAATAAGAGAAATGTGCTGCAGTGTACGCTCCTTTAGATCCCTTCTCTATCTTCTAATAAGTGAGCCATGGCATAGTACCAGAAGTTGTGTGCTGAGATTTTATTTCTTTGGTTTGGGGTTTTTTTCTCCCCTAGTTTTTTCCTTTTCCTTTTCCTTTTCCTTTTCCTTTTCCTTTTCCTTTTCCTTTCTTCCTTTTCCTTTTTTCCTTTTTTCTCCTTTCCCTTTTTTCTCTTTTCCTTTTTTTATTTCTCTTTTTCTTACTTTTTGTTTTCCCAATTCTCCTTCCAGGCTTGAAGGTGGTAGGCTACATAAGATGCACTGGAACTTCCCCTTCCAGTGAGGTTTAAGAAACTCTGTGTGGTTGCTTAGCAGAACTTTTGAAGGCAAGTTTTTTTCTTAAATAGCCAGTAATTAAGTGGTCTCAGAGAAGCCTCAAAAATCTGTTTTGACAAATGAAAGCATCTGAGGGTAGAGGCCAAATGCTATCAAATTTTCAATACTATGAGCCTAAAATCATTGTTTCCATGAAGACTTTAAACAGTGAGCAAGTATCCAGTTCTTCTGAAATCAGGCACCAGCTCTTTCACAGAGCTGATGAGGAAGTTAAGTCTGCTTTATTTTCTATGGTAAGGAAGTAGAAGCTACTTCCTCACAATTCTCTTCACATTCATTTTTGGACGGTTGCGTTTGTTCAAACACGCAGCAGTTAACCTACATGTTTATGAACCTAGAAATGTAAGAAAGACCATAACAAAAAACAATTCTGCACTTAGCTGTACCTATTAACCTTTTGAATGTTGTTAGGAAAACAAACAGGCTGCTCCCAATAGCACATGAAAATTGCTGCTATTGTTAATACCTCCTGCTTGTTTGTTTCGGTATGTCTCCTACAATCAATATGGAAGTGTAGAGGAATATTTATGTAAGAAACCCCCAATGGCTTCTACATTTCACTGCAGCCACAGTGAAGTGTCATTTTCTATGGAGTTGAAATTAGTTGCCAGTAAATAGTTAGATCTTTACTGTCCCATCTAAATTCTGGACTATCATGTTGATTCTGAGATCAGTAACTTAATTGGTTATTTTCTACAAATTTATTTACAATCAGCAGAAGTTGTGGTTGTTAAAGTGTCTGACCACACAAAGATTGAACTATACAGGAATTTTTATGAACATCTCTATTTGAAGAACATATTATGAAGCCCTAGTCTTAAAAATCTCATTATTTTAATAGATTAAACAAATGTGACTTTCAACTATCTTGTCATTCCATGCCTCAGAGTGCAGTGGCACACATATTATGGCTTTAGCTATACTTTAATTCAAAGAAGGGAGAAGAGGAGAGGAGACTCGAGGAGAGGAGAGAAGACTCGAGGAGAGGAGACTCGAGGAGAGGAGAGAAGACTCGAGGAGAGGAGACTCGAGGAGAGGAGAGAAGACTCGAGGAGAGGAGACTCGAGGAGAGGAGAGAAGACTCGAGGAGAGGAGACTCGAGGAGAGGAGAGAAGACTCGAGGAGAGGAGACTCGAGGAGAGGAGAGAAGACTCGAGGAGAGGAGACTCGAGGAGAGGAGAGAAGACTCGAGGAGAGGAGACTCGAGGAGAGGAGAGAAGACTCGAGGAGAGGAGACTCGAGGAGAGGAGAGAAGACTCGAGGAGAGGAGACTCGAGGAGAGGAGAGAAGACTCGAGGAGAGGAGACTCGAGGAGAGGAGAGAAGACTCGAGGAGAGGAGACTCGAGGAGAGGAGAGAAGACTCGAGGAGAGGAGACTCGAGGAGAGGAGAGAAGACTCGAGGAGAGGAGACTCGAGGAGAGGAGAGAAGACTCGAGGAGAGGAGACTCGAGGAGAGGAGAGAAGACTCGAGGAGAGGAGACTCGAGGAGAGGAGAGAAGACTCGAGGAGAGGAGACTCGAGGAGAGGAGAGAAGACTCGAGGAGAGGAGACTCGAGGAGAGGAGAGAAGACTCGAGGAGAGGAGACTCGAGGAGAGGAGAGAAGACTCGAGGAGAGGAGACTCGAGGAGAGGAGAGAAGACTCGAGGAGAGGAGACTCGAGGAGAGGAGAGAAGACTCGAGGAGAGGAGACTCGAGGAGAGGAGAGAAGACTCGAGGAGAGGAGACTCGAGGAGAGGAGAGAAGACTCGAGGAGAGGAGACTCGAGGAGAGGAGAGAAGACTCGAGGAGAGGAGACTCGAGGAGAGGAGAGAAGACTCGAGGAGAGGAGACTCGAGGAGAGGAGAGAAGACTCGAGGAGAGGAGACTCGAGGAGAGGAGAGAAGACTCGAGGAGAGGAGACTCGAGGAGAGGAGAGAAGACTCGAGGAGAGGAGACTCGAGGAGAGGAGAGAAGACTCGAGGAGAGGAGACTCGAGGAGAGGAGAGAAGACTCGAGGAGAGGAGACTCGAGGAGAGGAGAGAAGACTCGAGGAGAGGAGACTCGAGGAGAGGAGAGAAGACTCGAGGAGAGGAGACTCGAGGAGAGGAGAGAAGACTCGAGGAGAGGAGACTCGAGGAGAGGAGAGAAGACTCGAGGAGAGGAGACTCGAGGAGAGGAGAGAAGACTCGAGGAGAGGAGACTCGAGGAGAGGAGAGAAGACTCGAGGAGAGGAGACTCGAGGAGAGGAGAGAAGACTCGAGGAGAGGAGACTCGAGGAGAGGAGAGAAGACTCGAGGAGAGGAGACTCGAGGAGAGGAGAGAAGACTCGAGGAGAGGAGACTCGAGGAGAGGAGAGAAGACTCGAGGAGAGGAGACTCGAGGAGAGGAGAGGAGAGGAGAGAAGAGAAGAGAAGAGAAGAAATCATACTTTCCGTACAGCTGGAAGGAGCCGCCTGACTGCTCTAGAGCACATTCACCATAATGAAAGGCTAATTAGATTTTCACTGCCTACAAAAAACAACGGTACAACATAAAATAGCATTTCTTATATATATCCAAAGTTTTGCAAACTTGAAGATCCTGGACTGTAGAATAAGCTATTACCAGTTATTTTTTCAAACTACCTACTTCTGCACCAGATCCTTGATGTGTGAGAAGGAACTTGCAGTAACCTTGGAGTCTATTTATTAAATTCCATAAGCAAAGTGAAAGGTAGTCTGAAGCCATAGCATTCTCTGATAGATATTTACATGCTCAACAGATAGATGATGCTAAATTGTCCTAGAGGGGTGATTTATCTCTGCAGCTTTAAACCTTGACATTTAACAGGACTCAGCAAAGGTACATGTACCTGAAGTACACAGGATTTATTGTTTTCATCTACCTCAGTGCCTGTTTTATGTGAGTCCTTATTAAAATATTACTGTAAACATCTAAAGCTTCAGTCCAAATTCCTGTGACATCATCTAAGGGTTTGAATATTTGCTAGCTAGAGATATCATTTCTCTAGAGTTTTGCAATTCTAACCTTTCTATTCTTTGTCTTGAGATGCACTTACCTTCTGCCTCCAGAAAGGGAATGCTGCATAGAAGAGTAAGCCATTATTTTTATTTCAAAGGCAGGGCCCTGTATTGATAACACACTCAGACTCACCAGGGATATCTGAGGGGACAGCAGGACCATGTTGATTGCTTCTGAAATACTGACTGGTGGTATATTTCCCCAATAAAAAGACTGAGTACCAAGAGTATCATCATTCTGGAGCAGAAAGGCAGAAGGATGCCTTTCTCAGGTTAAGCCATAGGTCTGATCATCCAACAGGGGCACTACTTTCCAGAGATAGCAAGTGAGCAATGCCCAGCTGCTCTTTGGTCTTGTGTTGAGCATTTAGGCCCTATTTTTTCTGAATATTTTTAGAAATATTGTTCACATTTCATGATTTTTTAAATTAATTTTCCTCATTTTCTTTGGTTCTCAGCTTTTTCTTTAAGGAATTTCCATTCCTTTTCACTACAGGCTTATCCTTTCCATGACATTAAGTAAGGATCAAGGATGTTGATGAAGAATAATGAATGGATATGGCACCCAGTGTTGTGGTCTAGGTGACTGGGTGGTGATCAAGGGTTGGACTTGACCTTAGCGGTTCTATTCAATGATTCTGTGAATATGTGACATGAGAGAAAAAATGTACATTATTCGGTAATTAAGCTCTCAAACATAAAGTTTTTACACAAGAGGAAGTCATATAAGAAAATATATAACCATAGTTTGTTGTACTTAGGCATGTATCTTGATTTTTAGGTCTAAAAAGTTGGAAATATCACCAAGGCTATTAATTACTCACTTTCTTTGTATTACACCTGTAAATGAAATTAGGTCCCTCTTGCTGCACAGTCAGTTGCCATTATGTCTTCCATTGCAGTACAGTGAAAAGATCAGAAGAAAACAAAAGAACTACACATGTTTTTATGTGTTCTTCTCTTCCTGAGAAACAAGAACTTTTTCTTGTTGTTGAAGAACATAAAGTAGAAGTGGAGGAAATACTATCACAACTTGATTACATTTGTACTGATGTTCATGTGAATGGCACACATGGGACCTGGTATGGTGCATAGGATTGGCATTATTAAACTATAAATATCTACACTGCTGTTGGCTACATCTGAGCTTGTCATCCTAAACTTTATTACTAATATAAAGAACTAGAAACTCTTGACCTATTTCAGATACCTATGTTAGATTGAACTGTATTAAGTTTCAGAGGGATTACAAATCTTCTCCAAATTGCAGAAAATGAATTTCTTAGGAGTTAACAGGCATAAGAGTGCCAGTGATGAGTTTCCTGTTCTTTGAAAGAATAAAGGGAAAAAGAAAAACCAAGAAAAAAACAAAACGGAATGTGTGAGAATAGTTGGAAAATATTTTGTCAGAATCAGTGTCATTATATACAGCAGGTAGGTTTTTGAAAAAAGAATTTTTTTTTCATTAAGAAATATTGGATGAGTTGAACAAAAGATACCTGTACATAGACACTACCATAGATGTACATGCATAACTCCAGGATACCTCACTGATACAATGAAAAAAATTAGGAGTCTTTTTTGATGATTCTGAAAAAAAAGCTGTTAAAACCAGGACCACCTTCTTGCTCTATTACACAAATACCCAACACCCCCTATTTTAACTTCCTTGGAACCATTTCAGTTCCTTCCTTTGGTGTTTTGCTGGTGCAGAAACACATCCCTGGCTTCAAAATTTACTCTGAGTCTTTTCTTCAGTGTGGGTTAAATCCAGTGAGATAATTTCTGTGAAATGGGTTTGAAACATAGATGTCATTTTCATGTTCTGTTCACGTTTTGTCTCATTCAAAACCCAAATTTCAAATCCAGAGTTATCTTGCCAGAAGGCATTTTTTTGGAATCTCAGATACTTGAGTCCATAAGTGTCCTTGAGTGATTTGCTTTTAAACACCCTCTTCTCAATATCAAATTGCCAGTTTCCCTCTGGACCCTTCTCACAGTGCAACCTTCTTTACAGGATCCCCAGTAAGGAGCTTGGTGGGCCGTGTGGATGGAATACAGGAAAACTGTTCCCATAGGTTTGCTCTTTCTTCAGGAAAACCACCCCAAAGAAATACAGGATTTGGAATGGTTTCAGGAGTAACTACAGAAACTAAATGCTGTTTCAAGCTGTGGGAGCAGAAAAGGTGAGCAATTGAGTCTGTGAAGAATAGGTACCCACCCAGCCTCAGACATCCAGGCACTTAATATTGTGAAAATGCCCCACATGTTAATGAAACAACCCCACATCTGTCATTTAATGAGTATTGCCACTGGTTTTTATACTTAAATGGAGTTTGTTTACCTTTCTTCTCATCCTGTCTTTACTGAAATCAACAAAAACAGTGGAGGTATTCTAAAGAGTTAAACCAAAATTGCCTAAGTTAGACAAAAAAAAAATCAATTTTTTCCATCTCATTTTACCTTTTAATTGATGAAAAGGAGCTCCTGAGACCACTTCTAAAATCAAAACTCTGAATTTTAGTCTACCTGTTTGATGTCAGAGCTGGTGTCTAGCCTGACATCAGTAGCTTCTCATACAGTGTCAGTTTAAATTTTACAGCATTCATTTGCATGTTTCCCATCCCACTTTAATATCTGCAGTGAGTTTAGTGTTTCAGGAATATCAGGCTGACAGCCTTGGAGGTTGCAGTCCAATCCAAAGTGTATCAATTTTTCTCAACTAAGTGATGGAAGGTCCTGCTTTACCTCAGTCTGCCTTCAATGTAGCTCAGCCCCGTGTTGGAGGCAGGCATTGGCCCTTCTGCCAATCCTGATGTCCACACCGATGGTTCCGTGATGTGAACTCCTGTCCCTTTGCAAGCCAATCTGCAATATCCAATTCGTTTCACTGAATGACCTACAGGCACTACTAAACACAGCTGGATGCAAGCAGTGATCCAGAAATGAAAGGTTTGCTATCCTCTTACCAATAGCCTGAGGTGCCCTGCCCTTTCTGGTGATGTTTGTGTAAGGTTGTGTATTCAGTACCACAATTCTTTCACCCTGTACCTCAGAGCAGTTCACCGTGCAAAGTACATTGCAGAATTTTACCTGCCACAATATGACATCACCTTTAAGAAGCTTGGATGTGTACCAAATCTACTGTATACTGCAGTCACCCACAGAGTAAAAGTTTCCTCTGAAAACTGAGCAGACTATAGTCTTTTTTGTGGTTCATTTTATAGTAAGTTTAGGATTGTGTTTTTATTTCTAATATAACCTTGAGAAGATATACAAACCTAAAATTTTATAGAACTTTCATTCTCACTAACCACTTGCAGATAAAACTTATGAAAAACAGGATATGGTTTATGAGTTTGTTTTTCTTTCTTGCATCCTGGATTACTGCAAATAGAAAACCAGAACAAAAACCAGAAAAAATTTAATAGCAAAGTCTTAACTCTGAAACTTCTTTGGTTATAATTTTTCACTGGTAAATTTATGTCTGTGAGATGAAGAATGATACTGAACCTTCATCTTCCAGAAAAGCACATAGCAGAGTGCTCTTCCACTTCTGAAGGCACAAAGGTTCCTTCATGTGGCACTTCAAGACTCCAAGAGGACGCTGTGTAACCGGGAGTACCAGGTGCAGAAAGTGTTTCTTCAAAATTGTATTTGGCATCTAACCCTGAGGTTACATACAATCCACAGATTTCCCCCTTAATATTTCAGGATTATTTTGATAAAGCAAGTTCTGCACTGGCTTATGGGAAGTTGCTATAAGAATTCCTGAGGTCTGATCTAGGAATGAATTATTCCAAATTATTTTTTTCATTGATTTTCTAGATTAAGTATAGATAGAGCATTTAATTCACTGCTTCCTCTTGCTTCTCCATGGCATATGGTTCTTTATTCAGTGTAGAGAAACATGAAGAATTAGGATTCTGTTTTCCTTTAAGCAGAAGGATTCCTCTAAGTGAAGCATTGTAGTCATGTGGCATTTAGAAATTGCTTTCATCTATACCTAGTATTTTATATTTTACAAAGATCTATGCATGGAGTCTGCAAAACACAAATAACTGAATTTTCTAATGATAATGATTAGGTGAATCACAGACACAAGCTGATCTGAGCAGCAAAATAAACTAAAATTAGCAACAGCATGCCCCTGGCCTAGGGCAACATCCAGCTGATGAACAGAGACAGCAGGGACCTCATCCTTGCTCTACATTCTGCTACCAAAACAAATTTGTTGTGTCACTCGTATAATAGCAGGGACAACCTCCACCTTCTGGAGCACCTGCACAGTGATTTCTATGTGGTTTTGCTTCTTTGTTGCCACAGTCCACCTGCCTGGATGCATTTCTTGGGAGATAACACAAATATTGTGAAAAAGACAGTGGTGGAATAGCTGTTATTACATCTGTCACTGATAATCCACCTAAAGCCCTTGCATTTGCTCTTCACAGGATCTATAAAAGCATTTCGAAAGATCTATATAGCCATGTTTTGATTCATCAGCTCCCTGTCAGCTTTTCATGCTTTTCTTGCTTGCCACAGATTAACACTCTCCCTCACTTGGCTGTAAATGCTGCAACATAGCTTTTTATAAACTAATCAATATTTAATCATTGTAATACTTTGGAGGTTAAGAGAGGTTCAGACATGAAAATTATATTGCACTTCCCCAGTATTGAAAAGATCTCACTTTGACTCTGTGGGATTAATAAATCATATTATTCCCATTATAACAAGGAGTCCAAATTACACATGGGCTGTGTGCATTACCAAAGGTTATGCAACGCATCAGTGGCAGAGCAAGGAATCAAACTGATGAAAACCTCTCCTGCAGTGAATTAGAGCATTTCTGTCTGTGTGAATGCTTCAAGAGATATAATAACAGATATAAACTGTTACTGTGAGCTGGATATTCCTTTGCAGTCCACATTCACATCCGTCTATACTTTTCTCCATTAAATATGACCTAGTTCATCATATTAATTATATTAAAGGACTGGAAGCACTCAGGGAAGTATGTTAATCTTGCTGTGTGTGAACTAATCAAGTAATGCTGAGCAGCTGGTCAAATGACCAGGATTTGACTGACACTACTGTCACCAAGTGTCTAATGACGAGGAAGCAGCATGGAGTCCTTAGCAGTAAAAATGAACATGTCAGTAGCAGAAAAACGCATGACCCTGACCATTGGAAAATTCCTTCATTCCATGAAATTTTTTGTCATAGAGGTGATATATGCTGGTCATCCTCTTACCTTGGCATGGTAGTCATAAACTAATACCTGTCAAGTATGTTGGCTTCACAACACACATGGAGTTTTTTCTTCTGTCTTGACCTTTCCTTGAGTTTCCATGAGGACATTCATGGCAGCTGAAAATTACAAGCCTAAACGGGTTCTAAGTACCTTTCTTTGAGGATCTCAGCCAATAACCAGAACTGTTTTACTGATTTCATTGATGGCTTGACTACAGTAGCATCAGTCATCTGCTGGTTTGAATTTCCAGAACAGGAAAAGCTGTTTAGTTCCTCCACCAAACCAAATGTGATTACTAACCCAAAAACTGTGTATTAAAAGCTAAGGGAGACCTCATGTATTGCAGTTCACAATTTTCAATAAATGAGGTATAGATTTAGCATGCATCTGCTACTCTTCTTTTGAGTTGTTCTAAGACTAGTTTCATCTAGTGAGAACCTTACAAAAGTGATACCAAGAGATTCCTTGAGTCTTTTGGAGACATATATTTCTTTTTCAATCTTGTCTGAAAACAAAAGTAAATAATTACCAGATAAATGGACAAATCTGTTTATATTTCTCCTTTTCATGTTGCCAACAGTTCATGAATAAATAGAAAGGATATTTTCTAGGAAATGCTTAAAGAAATGGATTTTTTAAATTTATATGCAAAGGCTCTAGCTGAAGCAGCAGCAAGGTCAGGGATATACAGCTGTGGCAGTTCATTCAGGAATAAAATCTTTGTGAAAGCTTTCTTGAATAGCTATGACAAAAAAAAACCAAAACAACAAAAAAAAAAAAATAAAAAAAACCCCACACATTCAGGAGGAAAAAAACAAAACATCTAGACACAAACTCTCTTCAAGAATTTATTTCAGCAGATTTCTCTGCATCGTCCTCATTAGAAAATGTTGTACTATCTGAAATCCTCTGCTTCCCTCAAGCAACAGAATTTCAAAGTGATTATGCTGCAGGATGAAAGTATGTAACATGCTGGTTAGAGCACTCTCTTCTCTGCATTGATTTGAAATGGTGTATGAATGCTACTACAAAACAGATTACCTGGGGTTTTTTAGGATTAAGAGTACACTGTCACTGAGGACAATAATTAACTAACTAGTCAAGAAAACCCACCACTTTTTTGTCTTTTTTGCTCAATCTCATCTTTTTTTTATAATTAGACCCCTTACCCTCTTTCAACTACCCCTGCACACAGTTTGCCATCACTGCATAAGTTTTCTAACATATCCAGCACTTTGCTCACTCTGTTTTCTCTCTAACTTTTTTAACACTATGGAACTAGATGAAGCTGGTGAGGAGCCCTCTATGTCCATTAATTGGACTTTTACAGAAGTCCCAGCAGCACCTTTGTTGATCTTTTATTTCTCACAGAAATGTGTTTATTGGCTCATAAGCAATCCAAATGTGCTACTAATTGGTACCTCCCTTGGTTTGCAAATAATTCAAAAAAGTGTATTTTTCTGATACCTACACTATGCAATAACCTTCCTGGATCTATTTCTTTGAATCCTCCCTGGGGGTTTCATTTGATCATTTTAGGACAGTTTATTTTATATGAAAAGTTCACTGAATAAGAATTAGGAGGAATAGGAAATCCAGTGGAAGAAAAGACCATTGCTGAAAATTAATTACTTCGCTGTGGTGAAGTAATTAATTGTTGATTTCTATTTTTCTCATGCCTTTGCAACACAGTTGCAGCCACCTCACCATTTTCCAGAATTATTTTGTCCAGGAAAAGGAAAGTGTTCAATGTACTGCATCTTATGGATGCTCCATCGCTGAAAGTGCTCAAACTCAATGTCAGTTCTGGCCTAACATTAGAAGCTGGATAGGTTGGATGGGGCTTTGAGCAACCTGACCTAGTGAAAAATGTCGCTGTCAACGGCAGGGGAGTTGGACTAGCTGTTCTTTAAAGGTCCCTTCCAACACAAACCATTCAATGTTTCTATGATTTCATCATCCAAAACAAAAGCTGCAATATTCAAATAATAATAATAATAATCCTGACCATTTTTTATTGTTGTGTCTTTTCCAAGTATGGACAAAAACAAGCTGAAGAGTAAAAACTGAAAAAGTACATCTGCTAAAAATAAAAATAAAAATCTGCTAAATGCCTTGAATTTCATGGGTATTTATATTCCCTCTCCTTTGTGTCTTTTATTTTTCCTGAGGCAAGGGGATAACTTTCCTCCTGTAACATTGCCAATCTATTTTAAATTTGATAGGGCTGTTCTCAAATCACAGGTCCTGAAAGTATTCTCTATATTCTTCCCATCTAGGGGAAAAAAAAAGGTGGTATTGTTTCTGAACAGCTATAGTGTCTTGCATGTAGTGCTTTGCTATCCTCATTGCTGTAGTCCATCACAGATAAAAAGTTGTTTTGAAAAATACTGAATAATATGGTTGGTTGCCTTGGCAGCAGGGACAGGATTGATTGATCTGTGAGGTCTTATTCAGTTTAATATCCCCTGTTCCTATGAAAAAAGAATACTGGTAAATGAGTGTTGAGGTTTCATTGTTTGAGATTCAGAAGTGCTATTGGATATCAGTAAAGCAAGACAACAAACAAGTAACTGAAGCTTCCTGACCTATAAAAAATACTGTAGTAGTTCATGTTGATCCTTTAAACTTAGACCAGATGTTTAGACTGGACATCCCAGAGGAAAAAATGAAGTGACCCTTGGGAAAATGTGGCAAGTGGAACTAAACTGCTGACTATCTATTTCCAGCTGTTTAGGAGGAGTTAATTAGTTCATGTTGTATTAAATATAGCAAGCTCAAAAAAGGGGCTGTTCATGAAGAGTAATAAATCAATGAGATTTGTTAAGATATTAATTTTCAAGCAGATTCATGTTTTCCTCACAGGGAAGAATAGGTGAGAAGACAGGCAGGATAATCTGAAAACTCTTCTACACAAGAGCCATACAAACAGACATACAAGAATTTTTCTTGTTCAAAAAATGTAGGCAGAAGACACCAGAAATATTTAAAACATGTCTCAAACATGAATATTCATTCCAGAGCAACATCCTTTTACATTATAATTGCAACTTCCTTTGCAACTAATTAGCCAAATCCCAGCTTTCCAGACTTCCATAGTATGAATGCAAGTTTTCATCATTGAGTTACATTCAGAAGAACGGTAAAAAAATTAATACAGCCAAAACAAAGTCATTTATTTTGAACTAAATAATTTAGAACACGGAGCAAAGTAGCCTACACAACAATTGCTCTGAAAGAGATGAGATCATAGTTGATAATCAAAATATTCACTGATGCACCAGTGTCGCCCTGATTTTTCAAGTTTTTCTGACACATTTTCTAACACTCTTTTTCACTGTTCAGCTTATTTCTCATGCACACGAGTGTCTTTATCAGAAGTCTGTTTTGATAAGATGGAGTTGTTTACATACTTTCTCTTGGTGTGGAAAACAACTGATGGACAGTTGTCGTGACCAATGAGATGGGAGAAGTGTCAACCTTCTTCTCCAATCCCTAGTCTGTGTAAAAATACTATAAATTTAGAGTCAAATTTTCTAATAAATAGTTCTCAGCCTTCTCCAAAAAAGTGTCTGTGTGTGTCCTTATGTGTCCCACAGCAACACACCTGCAAGAAAATCAATGAAATAAATCCCTAAAAAATTAAACTAGGTAGCAGTGAAAAAACATTGGCCAATAATTTCTTGTCTCCTCTCATCAATACATCAATACTGATATCATGCTAGAATATTGTCTGAAGTCACACCCTTTACAAAATGAAAAATTGGAGGGAATGTCTATGAAAATTATTTGAGGGCTACAAGTCGGAATTATATAGATAACCAGATTTATCACTTCACTGTTCTCTGAACATCAGTTTGAATTTTGTACTTATTCCTCAGTATAAGTCATAGATTCATAACACAGGCCTTTGCTTTTAACATTTAATGACATCAAAGAGAATTATGATATTCTACTGCTTTATTTTATATAATTTGACAAAGAAATATCTGGAGTTCTGGTCTCTGCTC